>JBAKBP010010280.1:0-78856 GCA_037953745.1 Lithodes maja | reverse complement strand
ATAGAGGGCGCGATTATCACACTCCGTAATTATCTCGTCCTCCTCTAACATGTTAGCCACAATCACCTCACTCAGAGCCGTAATACGACCGTGGGTTGCCTGGACGTTATCTAATCTGGCCTCCAATTCCTCTAGATCAGCAGTAGTGATGAAAGTGTTTAAGTCCACTATTAGCCTATTTAATACTCCCCGAAGTCCCGCCCTTTGATTTTTAGGGGCTTTGATCAGCACCCCACTAGACGGTGTCTCTTTATCGTTTTTATCCATCTTGCATGCGAGCCTATAGGCTAAGTATCTAAATGTTAAGTTACAAAAACAACGGCCAAATAATAGTCTAATTAAGAGACGCCAACCGGCGGACTTCTATGTTATGGAGAAAAAATAGTACACTAAATAGCAATACCTACTAATGGATCATATTGAACAAGAAAAAATGTTAGGTCAGGTCATATGTCACAGGAAGTCTGAAACGGAAAAGAAAATTACTGGGGAAAGATGATGGGTGGGATGCAGGACTTAGGCAGGCACAACGATGTGACCCTGCATTCCGGCTCTAACCATCGCTTGGCTAGCCTTGCCAGTTTATCATTGAGTTGTTCCTGCATCCTGTTATATGTCCCCTTGTTCATTGCCTTAAAATCCCTTACTGGTAGCTAATTCCCGGGTCTGGGCACCAATGTGGTAAACTATCAATGGAAGTTAAATATTACTAAGCTATAATGAATCAAATAAAATCAATCTAAATGAAAACTACTCTATATCTAAATTGAATTCAATCTGAAACAAGCTAATTTATATCCAAAGGTCTCACATAACAAATGTATATATAGGGTAAGGTTATAAGGGTTAATATTAGCCAGGAATTAACTCACCAATAGTTCCACGTGGCAATGAGGCAAGGGAGAACGTTTTATCCAATATGGCGGTGGACAATGGGGAACGAGACTTCGGTCCCAAGACACGAGTCAAGTTAAAGAAAGAATAAATGATTACATGGGAATGGACATGATTATTATAATGTATGCTTATCTATCAGTCAGTCATGATGTCGATGAGAGCGTCGTGATGGTGTAGCTGAGTGTGTGTGTATTGTGATTACAGGCACAAAAGCACGATCAACTGAGGGCGGAAAATTAGATGTTAACTGGTTGGTGTTCGTGAAGGCTCTGGCGTACCTCCAAAGCACACCTTGCTGCCTTGGCAAACCGCCAGGAGCCCAAATTATCGTACCGCATTTAGGTTGCTCTATACGATAAATTATATTAATATATACGATAAATTCATATATACTACATAAGACCATGGCAATATTGCTTAATAGCATATTAGGCCTTTTATAACTTAACTTATTTACAAACAATCTTATAATATACGATCTACTCGTCCTACGTCGTGCTGTAGGAGAGATCGTGACGTCACAGAGACATAAGAGATCACAAAAGAGTCATATTCTATCGTATTTATACGATACCTATATATAATGTGATCATATTTTTTTTTCTATGTGATTGAGGGAGGCAAAAGGCATACCTGCCTATAGCGAGTGCCTCCCCCATAGTTGAAAGAGTGACAGGGCCAAAATCAAGGGACGTTCGAGCCAAAATGCCTGGACACACGGAGTTTGAAGCAATTTAAGTCATAGGAAGAGGGAAAGACTGATTCTGGAAGAGAGTTCCAGAGCTCAGCTGTTGAGTAGAAGAAAGTTTGAGAGTAACGTTTCACTCTTGGTTTGGAGAGTAGCACAGAGTAGGGGTGGGATTGAGTTGCAAGACGGGTAGCACGTGCCCTACGTAAAGGAGGTGGTATGCACTGGGATAGCTCTGAGGAACACTGATTATTATAGTAGCGATAGAATAGCGAGAGAGATGCAACATTGCGGCAGAGAGAGAGAGATTGCAGAGAGTTGGTGAGTGGACGGGAGTTAATGATACGAAAGGCCTTCCTTTCAACTTTATCTAGGAGAGTAGTGTGAGAGGAACTTCCCCACACATGTGAACAATACTCAATACAAGGGCGCACTATGCCCCTGTACAGAGCAAGAAGCTGTGCAGGGGAAAAGAACCCTCTAAGGCGGTTGAGCACACCCAGCTTCTGGGAGGCTGCCTTAGCAAAACTGGTAATATGGTCCTTCCAAATGAGAGCAGAAGAAAAAGAGACACCAAGAATATTGAGAGAAGATGAAGGGTTGATTTTTGTATTGTTGAAGAATAAGGGATAGTCCGCTGGGAGATCCTGACGGGTAGATAGATGGAGAAATTGGGTTTTGGAAGCATTAAAGTTAACAAGGTTTTCTCTGCCCCAATTGGAAATAGTATTTAGATCAGAATTTAAGAGTTCTATGGCTTCATTACGTTTGTCGTTGAGGGATTGCTGGCTGGGGCGTTCTGAAAAACTAATGGAGTAGTGTAAGGTTGAGTCGTCTGCGTATGAATGGATGGGAATTAAGGTACAGTTAAGGAGATCATTTATAAAAATTAGAAAGAGAATAGGAGATAGGACAGAGCCCTGAGGAACACCGGAGTTTATAGGATGAGGAAGTGAACAATGGCCGTCCACAACCGCGGCTATGGAACGGCCGGAAAGGAAATTAGAGACAAAGTACAAAGGAGTACAAATGAGTAATGCCCTCAATACCTTCTTTGCATCAGTTTTTACAACCGAAGACCTCAGTGATATCCCTACACCATCGCCGATTCAGATTGATAATTCAGATGTTCTAAGCAATATCACCGTTACAGAGAGAGAAGTATTGAATTGTTTAGATAAACTCAAAGTAAATAAAACGCCAGGACCTGATACAATCTCGCCTAGAGTTCTAAAGGAAGCTAAGAATGAGCTCTCCAAACCACTGACATTACTATTCAATAAATCCTTGCAGTCTGGAACTATGCCTGATCAGTGGAAGCTAGCCAACGTAACACCGATATTCAAAAAAGGCAGCAAATCTCTACCCAGTAACTATCGTCCAATTAGCTTAACCTCAGTTGTATGTAAAATGCTAGAAACGGTCATACGAGACAGACTCGTAAATCACTTAGAGGAAAATAACATACTTAAAGATACTCAACACGGCTTTCGTAAAAAACGTTCCTGTTTAACAAACCTCTTAGACTTCTTCCACGATATCCTCAACCTCTACGATGAGAGTAAAGCTGTAGATATTATATACCTTGATTTTCAAAAGGCCTTTGACAAAGTTCCCCACAAACGTTTACTGCTAAAACTAAAAGCGCATGGAATACAAGACGGTGTGTTGAAATGGATAGAAAATTGGCTCAACAACAGAAAGCAAAGAGTAGTCATAAACGGTAAGGCATCTAAATGGACCAATGTAAGTAGCGGGGTACCCCAGGGATCGGTACTAGGACCAATTCTCTTTCTAATTTACATCAACGACATAGATGAGGGTCTCACCTGCACAATCTCAAAATTTGCTGACGATACAAAAATTGCAAATAGCGTACTCTCAAAAGAACAAGTTGACGATATGCAACACAATCTAGATAAATTGTCATGTTGGGCCCAAATTTGGCAAATGAGTTTCAATGCGGATAAATGTAAAGTACTACATGTCGGATACCTAAATGAGAAAGCAAACTATTCGATGAATGGCACTCAGCTTAAGAATGTAAACAGAGAAACTGATCTGGGAGTAACAATATCGAGTAACCTAAAACCGAGTCAACAATGTTCAGAAGTTGTTAAGAAGGCAAACACAATAATTGGCTTTATAGGCAGGTCATTTGAGCATAAATCCAAAGAAGTTATCCTAACCCTTTACAATTCCTTAGTCCGCCCTCTTCTGGAATACTGCGTTCAATCCTGGTGCCCTTATTACCAAAAAGATATAAACAAGCTAGAACGAGTTCAACGTAGAGTTACCAAAATGATACCTAGCCTAAAGAACAAACCATACGAAGAGCGTCTTAGAGAATTAAATCTATTTCCTTTAACCCAGCGCAGATTAAGAGGCGACTTAATTCAAGTGTTCAAAATCATCAAAGGCATCGACAATATGAACTGTAGTAAGTACTTCACTATCGACCAATCTAATTACACACGGGGAAACGGTTGCAAAATTATTGGTAAATCTTTTAACTCGCACGAATCTAAGAATTTCTTCTTCAATCGAGTTGTCAACTTGTGGAATGGGCTTCCCCGAAACGTTATAGACTGCAGCACCGTTGATTCATTTAAATTCCGCCTAGACAAATATCTCGCATCAAACCCGCGACTGACTGCGTTTGTAAATGAATAACTTTATCCTCCCCTCAGTTACTAACCCATATGTCCCCTACTAACTTCCTAGTCCTGCCACGTTAGTGGCAGGGCAGTAGTTCCCTTTCCAATGTTCCCTTACCCACTCTAAACCACTGTTTGGACACTTGATCCTCAGTGTTTTGGAGGACAAGCAGCCTAGAAGGGTCACTAGATCTGTTGTTGCTTGATTTCCTTTGTACTCCTTTGTACTCCTTTGAGTACAAAGGAGTATAAAGGAAATCAAGCAACAACAGATCTAGTGACCCTTCTAGGCTGCTTGTCCTCCAAAACACTGAGGATCAAGTGTCCAAACAGTGGTTTAGAGTGGGTAAGGGAACATTGGAAAGGGAACTACTGCCCTGCCACTAACGTGGCAGGACTAGGAAGTTAGTAAGTCAAGGAAATGGGTGCAAGAATTGCTCACACGGTGATACAAGCATGAAACTTCCCGGAAATGTTCACAAGGACCTACTTTACAATTTCAGAGCAGGAGCCACTGATATTTCTGTATTGCATAGCAACGGTTGCTAGGCAAAGCATTTTCCTTAGCAACCGGCAGCAACGATGCAGTTTCTGAACTACTATGAAGTGTTATGACTTTGTACTTTTATTTATTTTCCTATATTCACTCCTAAAATGGTTCAAAAGATGTATAAAAGCATATATATCTATATAATAGAGTGAATGTCAGCACACAACCAGGGCACACTGGTGACATCACTGCTGTGTAACTCAGCATGGGGTTCAGTGCCAGCTGATCTAGATATACTAGTACTTTAATAAGTACTAGTATATCTAGATCAGTGTCCCAAATGCTATCTAACAGCCCCAAATCCACTAGCTACTAAACTGTAGTTTGTAGTTGGTAGATGTAGTTAGATAGCCGCGCCTGAATTGACAGGATGTGCCAGCGCGGGAGAGCCGAGCCAAGGGTAACAGGGCTTAAGAATTACCCGGAAGGTGTACAGATCGCACGGGACTTAAATGGCACTGGATGAACGATCGGGCTAGGTGTAGGGAAACTGAACCTAGTTGTATCCCATAAAGGAATGTGTGCAACAGATGTATTTGATAAAGGTGGTAAAAGGATAAACCCTCGGCCTTAATCATATTTTGTTTCCAGTTTCAGCAAGTTTGATATATTTGATCTGCGCACAGTGATAGTCAAGACGTACTGAATATTCACAGAAATGGCCAGTGCCTCATCTTCATCTGTTCAAGCAACTGATTGGACTATCTGTGTTTTTTGTCAACTGGACACCAAAGAGTCTCTCATATCACCAACTGACAGAGGCTATGAAACCATAGTAGACAACATCACACAGTTTAGTAACCTTGACTCAATGCCAATCAAAATCAATCTGGCACGACTTGACCATGGGAATGGTATTCAATTAACATTGAAAGAACAGAATGCAAAGTGGCACAAATCTTGTTATCAGAAGTTTTCACATACCAAACTGGAACGTGCAAAACGAAAGCACATGATCTACAAGATGAATATCTTCTTGCAAAATTAAGTGCAGGAGACCTTATTGCCCAGGAGGCAAAGTATCATGCAGACTGCCTTACAAACCTGTACAATAGGGCACGTGCAAAGGTATCACAGGATCAGGATGCCTCAGATGACCAGACATGTAAAGGAATTGCTTTGGCTCAGCTGATTTCCTACATTGAGGAGAAGAGGCAAGATGAGGATGTGAAGGTGTTCAGACTTGCAGATCTTGTGAAGCTCTACACTGACAGGCTAAATCAACTTGGAGTGGATGTTACTGCACGAGTAAACAGTAAGCATCTGAAAGACCGCATTCTCATGCATCTCCCAAGAATGAAAGCTTACAAAGAAGGACGATATGTGTTCATGGCTTGTGAAGAAGATGTTGGCTCTATTCTCCGAGAAGGATACCAGACTGATCGAGACCCACTACGCACGTTGGATGTCCGTACATGTGCGTGACATGAGCAGTCTATCTCACACTCATCCAGATGTTGCCAAAGAATTTCAGCAAGGCAAGTTTGTTGTGGCAAAATCCCAGAAAAAATTCTCCCTCATTGCTGTCGATCACTGCCATGAACAAAACAATGGAGTAATGAAGGATGAAGGCGGAATCATCGGGCTTACCCAGGATGCAAACTCCCTCTTGAGATGGGCAGTGGCAGGACCAGAACTTGTCAAGAGTAATTTCTGAGTTTGAAGCGACCATGGTAGGGAAACAACAAAGTTCTGGGCAAAGAAACCATCATGAACAAACCCGGTCAACCCAGAAGTTGTTTGCTGGACAGGTTCAGGCGGTAGTTAGTGTAATGGAGGACATGGGGAGCCCATTTGAGGAGGAAGGGCAGGACCTTCTCAGACTCCATACAAAGGACATCATGGATGAGCAGTCAGTCGAGTGTCTAACCACTCTCGCATCAAAGGGTCAGGAGCAGTATGCAACATTTGTGGAAGAGCGGCTCAGAACAAATACTAAGCCAATCACAGCAACAATTACCAGGAACAAGGTGGTACTGTTCAATGTCCAAGGCAAACGATCAAACAAATCAGGGGACAAAGTCAGTCTCCTCAAAAGTGAATCTTCACTGTTTGCAAGTCTGTATGTTGCATGTCAGACAAGGAAAGGTGACTTGAACAATTTCTTCAATCATGAAAACCTCCCATTTCCTCCATCTCTGTCTGCCTACGGGCAGCTACGTCCAGGGAAGAAGTCTAATCTCATAGAATGTCTTGAAAAGAAAGTAGGGTCATCAAATGATGTGACACCAGAGACTGAAGTGCGAATCATGGATGGTGCGGCACTTGTTCACTTTCTTAGACCTGAGGGCTGCAAGACATTTGGAGACTATGCTGCCAAGGTCTTTCTTCCATACATAAACAATGCTCAAAGTCAGGCTCTGAGAGTGGATGTTGTCTGGGACCAGTACTTCGATAACAGCCTCAAGTCAGAGACAAGAGAACAACGTGTCACTGGTCCTATTCAGCGCAGACGAGTTGGGGCGTCTAGCCCAACACCAAAGAACTGGCAGCAGTTCCTTCGCTTGGCCAACAACAAGACAGACCTGTTTACATTCCTGAACAAGGAACTGCTGGAAAATGCATCAGGAGACCAGACTCTCATTGTTACTGATGGTGCCAATGTGCTATGCTTACCTACACGAGACACCAGCAACATTGCTCCCTGCAACCATGAGGAGGCAGACTCGAGGATCATGGTGCATGTCAGTGATGCTGTTATGCAGGGCTTCCACAAGATCCTTGTTCGAACTGTGGACACTGACGTGGTAGTATTGGCAGTGGCAGTCGTACAGCAGCTGGCTCAGAGACAGCAGATAGAACTCTGGATTGCCTTTGGTTGTGGAAAGGACTTTAGGTACATCCCAGCTCATGAAATATGTGCTTCACTTGGCACAGAAAGATCCTTGGCACTGCCTGTGTTCCATGCTTATACAGGTTGTGATACCGTGTCCCATCTGGTCCAGGTGGGAAAGAAGACTGCATGGAAAGTGTGGGAGGCACATGATGAATTTACTGCGACATTCTATGAGCTGCACAATGCACCTGAACAAATTGGTGAAGCGACTGAGGCTTCTCTGGAGTACTTCACCATTCAACTCTATGACAGGACAGCAACTTCTCGTTCCATCAATGAAGTCAGAAAGAATCTGTTCATCCACAAAGGACGTCAGATATCATGTCTACCTCCAACCAAGGCTGCTCTACAGCAACACATGAAGAGGGCAGTACTACAAGGTGGGCACCACTGGGGCTGCACCACGGTGCCAGAACGACAGTTGCCCTCTCCAAGTGAGTGGGGATGGACTTGCCCAGAAAAGTGGAGGCCTCTGTGGTCTAACTTGCCCGAAGCCAGTGCAACCTGCCCAGAACTACTGAAGTGTTCTTGCCGAGGAGGATGCACAGACTGCAAATGTGTTGATGCACATCTAAAATGCACAGCCTACTGCAAATGCAAAAGTGACTGTGACAACAGTGTCTGAAGCTTTAGGAGTGGCATTTTTATAGCCTGACTTGCCCTAAATTGGATTTTATGCCACATAATTCTTGTATATGATCTCCAAATGCAATGCTACATGTTTTTTAGAACAAGGAGTTGAGAAAAAACCATAGCACGTCACAGTTTTCCAGAAACTGCATTGTTGCTGCCGGTTGCTAAGGAAAATGATTTGCCTAGCAACCGTTGCTATGCAACACTGAAATCTCGGTGGCTCCTGCCCTGAAATTGTAAAATAGGTCTTTGTGAACTATTGTGGAAAGTTTTATGCTTGTATCACCTTGTGAGCAATTCTTGTCCTATTTAGTACCGATTGCCCTCAATCAACGGTGCTGCAGTCTATAACGTCTCGGGGAAGCCCATTCCACAAGTTGACAACTCGATTGAAGAAGAAATTCTTAGATTCGTGTGAGTTAAAAGATTTACCAATAATTTTGCAACCGTTTCCCCGCGTGTAATTAGATTGGTCGATAGTGAAGTACTTACTACAGTTCATATTGTCGATGCCTTTGATGATTTTGAACACTTGAATTAAGTCACCTCTTAATCTGCGCTGGGTTAAAGGAAATAGATTTAATTCTCTAAGACGCTCTTCGTATGGTTTGTTCTTTAGGCTAGGTATCATTTTGGTAACTCTACGTTGAACTCGTTCTAGCTTGTTTATGTCTTTTTGGTAATAAGGGCACCAGCATTGAACGCAGTATTCCAGAAGAGGGCGGACTAAGGAATTGTAAACGGTTAGGATTACGTCTTTGGATTTATGCTCAAATGATCTGCCTATAAAGCCAATTATTTTGTTTGCCTTCTTAACAACTTCTGAACATTGTTGACTCGGTTTTAGGTTACTCGATATTGTTACTCCCAGATCGGTTTCTCTGTTTACATTCTTAAGCTGAGTGCCATTCATCGAATAGTTTGCTTTCTCATTTAGGTATCCGATATGTAGTACTTTACATTTATCCGCATTGAAACTCTTTTGCCAAATATGGGCCCAATGTGACAATTTATCTAGATTGTGTTGCATATCGTCAACTTGATCTTTTGAGAGTACGCTATTTGCAATTTTTGTATCGTCAGCAAATTTTGAGATTGTACAGGTGAGACCCTCATCTATGTCGTTGATGTAAATTAGAAAGAGAATTGGTCCTAGTACCGATCCCTGGGGTACCCCGCTACTTACATTGGTCCATTTAGATGCCTTACCGTTTATGACTAC
The DNA here is from genome assembly GCA_037953745.1 of Lithodes maja. Lineage (NCBI taxonomy): Eukaryota > Metazoa > Arthropoda > Malacostraca > Decapoda > Lithodidae > Lithodes > Lithodes maja. The sequence continues at coordinate 69,373 of JBAKBP010010280.1, read as the reverse complement.
TCTTTGCTTTCTGTCGCTGAGCCAATTTTCTATCCATTTCAACACACCGTCTTGTATTCCATGCGCTTTTAGTTTTAGCAGTAAACGTTTGTGGGGAACTTAGTCAAAGGCCTTTTGAAAATCAAGGTATATAATATCTACAGCTTTACTCTCATCGTAGAGGTTGAGGATATCGTGGAAGAAGTCTAAGAGGTTTGTTAAACAGGAACGTATTTTACGAAAGCCGTGTTGAGTATCTTTAAGTATGTTATTTTCCTCTAAGTGATTTACGAGTCTGTCTCTTATGACCGTTTCTAGCATTTTACATACAACTGAGGTTAAGCTAATTGGACGATAGTTACTGGGTAGGGATTTGCTGCCTTTTTTGAATATCGGTGTTACGTTGGCTATCTTCCACTGATCAGGCATAGTTCCAGACTGCAAGGATTTATTGAATAGTAATGTCAGTGGTTTGGAGAGCTCATCCTTAGCTTCCTTTAGAACTCTAGGCGAGATTGTATCAGGTCCAGGCGTTTTATTTACCTTGAGTTTATCTAAACAATTCAATACTTCTCTCTCTGTAATGGTGATATTGCTAAGAACATCTGAATTATCAATCTGAATCGGCGATGGTGTAGGGATATCACTGAGGTCTTCTGTTGTAAAAACTGATGCAAAGAAGGTATTGAGGGCATTACTCATTTGTACTTCGTCTTTGGTGTATTCTCCATTTTCATCGACTAACGGTCCAACAGTTGAAGTAACTACTTTTTTCTTTCTGATATAACTATAGAATTCTTTCGGGTTTGTTTTACTTTGATTCGCAATATGTAACTCTAGGGTCTTTTTACTTTGCTTAATTAACTTTTTGGCTTTGCGTCGTAGCTCTACAAATTTCACCCGTTCTTCGTCATTTTGTGAGGATTTTAATCTATCATTAGCAAATTTTTTAGCAAGCAGGCAGTTTGAAATATCTTTATTCCACCATTTGGGCTTATTATTATGGCCTGGACGCCGTATTTTCGATGGTATGCAGTCTTGCACTGCTTTTAGGTAAGTGGTTTCGAATAACTTCCAAGATGTATTTATGTCGTTATTGTTAATTAAAAAGCTCCAGTCAGTTTCTTTAAACATAGCTCTAAGTTTATGAAAGTTTGCTTTCTTGAAATTAGGGACTTTTTCGATGCTACTATTTGGTTCGTTACTAGTAAAGTTTAAAGTGAAAGTTATCGTACGATGGTCGCTGTTACTGAATTCATCACCAACATTCAAATTCTCTATTAATTCTTCTTTTGTTGCAAGTACAATGTCAAGAACGTTATTACCACGGGTCGGTGTTTGAACAAATTGATAAAGCGAACTCTCTTGCAAGTTCGTATACAAGTCATGTCCGGAGTGTGAAGTAAGAGTATCGCCCCACTTGGTCACAGGTAAATTAAAGTCGCCAAAAAATACGGTATCTTGTGAGTTACTTACATCTGCAATTTGTTCATAAATTTCTCGGTCAGTTTGCACTGATTGAGCTGGAGGTCTGTATATTAATGCAAGTATTATTTTTGTACCTTTATTATTCTTTATTAGCACAAAAGATGTGTCGACGTTCACAATTTGAGGTTTTGACAAGAGGGTCGGGTTAAGACTTTCTTTGATATCAAATAAAACGCCACCTCCATTTTTATTTATTCGGCTTTTCTCAAACATTACATAACCGGGAAGTGAATACTCTGCTAAAAAGTCTCTATCTACTGTATTGAGCCAAGATTCTGTTGTACCAATCACATCATAATTTTCAGTAAACACTAGTTCCTCTAAATCTGAAAATGTATTGCGTATGCTACGAGCGTTTGCATAGAAAACCTTTAAAGTTGCGGTTTTAGAACTCACAGAACGTTCTTTAATCAAGTTTTTGGTTCTGATCGGATCTACATTTACATTCATGGCTGACATCGGTCCTCGGTCGTTATCCCTGGCGGTTTTGAATTTGGGTCGTGTTGGTGGAGCTTTATCCAAATTCGCGGTTCTTGACAGATTAGCATTTAATTCCTTCGCAGGTTGCCGCCCTCGCTGTCTTCGGTCCTCCTTCCTGGTTGTCCTGTGCTGAGTCGATTTCTTCTCCGAAAATCCTTCACCGCATTGTTGAGAAGACGCCCAAAACGTGCTGCTCCCACCTGGTTCAGATGAACTCCATCGTCCGAAAACAAATAGTCATCGTAGTAGAAATTGTCCCAGGTGTCGACAAATCCCACGTTTTCCTTCCTGCAGAGGTTTGCTAGACAACGATTTGTGCTGCTGGCTATGTTGTAAAATCGGCTCTCTACACCAAGCTGGGGGACGATTCCTGAGACGATGATCCTTGATGACTTCTCCTTAAACGACTTGATCAGCTGCTGGTACTTTAAAAGCAAATCTTTCGACCGGGTTCGCTGTACATCGTTGGATCCAACGTGGATGACGTACATTGTATTAGCAGGGGCCAGCTTAGATACTTCGTCAACTGCAGCAACTATGTCGTCCACACCACCACCAGGGATACAAAAACGCTTCCTGGTCTTAGGTGCTCTGGCGCAAAACTCTGTGAGCTGACCACGTATCATCGAGTCTCCCACGAGCCGGACTTCTTCTATTTCCGCTTCGTCATCTGAGTCTGCGAGTATCTAGAAGCGGTTTTGACACTCGGTAATCGGTATGGGTTTCCTGGTCTTCGGGCAAACGTTGTTCCTCACAACACGGAAGTTGTCTTGAGGGGGAAGAGAGTTACTATTTGTTTCTTGAGTATCGGAACCATCAGATGAAATGGCTACTGCAGGCGTTGAATTGTTGGCAGTTGACGTTGGGGCGTTGGTGGCTGCTGGAGTTGCGGTGACAATTGAAGTTTGTGGTACTCCAACGTTGAGTATTACAAACTCTTGGAGTGATTCCAGCTTCATGGTGAGGACGTTGATCTTGTTGTAGGCTTCATCTAATTTCACTGTCAAATTCTCTTGTTGCTGGCAGAGACGGCAGACTTGAAGATCGACAGTAACAAACATGGACTCACCATACCTACTGGCGCAGTTCGTACAAGTGCGAGGCATGGTAACAGTCAGTTTCTTCAGATCACTTCACTCACTTTAAAACACTTAACTCACTTTAAAACACTTAACTCACTAAACACTTCACTCACTTTAGAAACACTTCAATCACTTCAACCGAAAACAATGTTGAAATACACAACAATAGGTTATCAGGGGTGATAGCCTAACCGAAAACAAAAAAATTGAGATACGCAGAATTAGGCTTCCAGGGGCGATAGCCTAACCAAAAGTTTTTAAAAAATTTAAATACGCACCAATAGGCTACCAGCGTTGAATAGCCTAACCAAAAATAATAAAATTGAAATACGCAGAAATAGGCTACCAGGTGTAATAACCTAACCTTAAACAAATATATATATATAACAGAATATGTAACTAAATATACAATTCACCAAATAGAGATTATATAAAAATAAAGTGTGACCGCACACAAGGGGTTAATATACTGTATCAACAGATGGCCCTGGTGTCACTGTAGCCTAGTAAAGCAGTAGCCTACTCTTTTTAGATAAAACAAAACAAAATGTATCAGTCAAAGGTTACTACAAGATCGTGCAAGCAACAACTAAAATTACAGATATATATAGCTACAGTAGGATACTAAATACAATATCTACTAGAGTTAATAAGAACAACAGATTGGCTGGCTATAGGCTAGGCTAGGTTTGGATTAGGTTAAAAGCTTGGCAGGTTGGGTTAGGCTAGGTTAGTTTGTACAAAATTATACCACCCTTAGCTTAAAGTAAAATAACTCTGAGGAGAAAAAGTCAAGAATATAATTATCTAGGGGGAAAAGATAAATGAATGCACTTAAATTTACTACAAAATTGGCTGGAATTTAATATGTATAATCCCCCAAAAAAGTTTGTTTACAAAATGACGTCGGCGTTCGTTCCTGTAGGCAGGTTAGTTAGTACACAATATTGTTTATTAGCAAATTAATATGCAAAGCTTTACTTACATACAAGGCAGTTAAATTGATACTTACTACAGTAGGGAATGGGTAAAATTAGGGGCTACGATTTTATATCAACTAAGAAGAGAGCATTTGTTTACAAACAAAACAAAACAACAGATGGCGCTAGTGGCGCCCTGTCCGAGCAGGAGTCTTGTGATAAACACAAAGTTTATCAGTCAATACACAGCGAAATATCGTGCAGTGTTACTTACTAAACTACAGGATGGTTAAACGTGCTCTTAACCACCTTTCATGCACAAGAATGAAGAGGATGAGTAGTTAATACTCAAATTATGATCGATATCGTGAGAGCGTTGACAGAGCGTCTGCAGCGTCTGGCGGTAGCGAGGTGTGTGATATATATATATATATAACTAGCAGGGGTACCCGGCGTTGCCCGGGTAATCACCATAATCACCATCACTACTACCACCACTACTACTACCATAATCACCATCATCGATCTCCCTGTGCCTCATTAAACGGCGACCTCGATTTCGGCCGCTAAATGACCTCCGATTTTGGATCTGACCTCATCCGTTCCCCCATTTTGGGTGGCTGCGAAGAACTTTCGTTCCACACACCTTTTCGATCGGAGGCCTCCTTCTGCCCCAAACGGCCATTTTTTTCGATTTTTTTTCGCTCCCTTATACTACATAAGTTCTGCCAAAAATTTTATTAAACAAAAGTGTCTCTGATTTCAACTAAACTCGCCTAAAACCATCTCCAAAGCCTGGGCTTTCCAACGGTGCCCCACACTCCCACCTGGCACCAAAACTGTGGGAGGAGTTTAGTAACAAGGTCGGGTAGGTCGGGTAACTGACAGACAGACAGACAAACATTGACCTTTATTTATTAAGATATTGTAGTACAGCACATTTTCTTTTGAATATTGAATGCAAAGAGGATTTCGTAATGCGTAATATATTGCTATTTGATGTTGTATACATTAGAATCAGCGTCTGCCCAAGGTAAACAACAAACTGTTTTACAGCACGCAAAATATATTTAATTTAGTTTACCTAGGTTTGTTTACTGAATACTACGCAATTATCTACGTAAATATTTACATCCCATTTATTCGTGTTATATTCTCGTTCAGAATAGACGATCTGTATCAATTGTAGAAAAGAGGTCTTATACTCGTAATCGAGGATTAAAAACAACTTAAAGTAACTTAATCAGTCTAATAATACTTCCGGTTGACAATAGACGATTTTGCTAAACTAAGTAAATGCTTCTCGTAGACAAGAGGGTATGGATTTCTTAAGATATAATTATAAAACATATATAATATTACCTACTAGATGAGATGGATAAAGAGGCGAGCGAACACAAAAGTGGTCCCGGCCCTTAAGAATTTGAAATGTTATAATTATGTTGTCACTGTTCGGGCTCTGTCTCCGGTCGCCCACACCCAAATGGAGCTGAGTACATGCCTGAGTACATACATACATACACACCAACACTGAGACATGGAATACAAAATGGTTCCCGATTTTGCTAAGAAGGCGTCTTTGTTTTGCTGAATTGAGAGAGTTTTGTCGTCTGTGGAACCTTTGACGCACAACTTTTCGTAAACAGCTACCTCCATGATATTGAACACTAAAACCAAAGTTGTTTGCAGAGCCAATATGACAAAGTGAACCTGCTTGTTTTCTGCGACCGACTGTGGTGGCTCTTGCATTGCGAGATTGCATAACACGGGATGTAGCGGAATCAGGGTGTAGCGGATTCATCCACCAATAACATATTATATTATTTTTTGAGTGATGCTACATCGCCGTCGCAGCATCTTCGAATAGGGCCTAACATCTTGTATTTTTGTCAAATGTGTATGAAGGAGACAAAGGGCAAGTTGCCTGTAACGAGTGTCTTCCCCAAAGCCAAGGGAATGACAGTCAAATTCAAGGGGCGTTTGGTCAAAATGCCTGCACACGAAGTTTAAAACAGTATAAGTCGTAGGATGAAGGAAAGATTGGTTGAGGGAGAGAGTTTCAGAACATATTTTTGAGTAGAAAAAAGACTTGAGAACATTTGCCATATCTTGGGTCGGACAGCTGGACAGAATAGAAGTGAGATTGTGTTGATAGACGGGTGCCTCGCACTCGCCGCAAGTGAGGGCATATGCACTGAGAGAGCTCTGAAAGACACTGATTGTTCCAATGGCGATAGAAGAGTGAAAGAGACACAAAATTGCGGCGTGTTGAAAGAGACTGTGGGTAACTAGTAAGAGGAAGGCGAAATGCTTTTGACTCTACTGTGATTTGATGATATAAGAGCTATTTTTATGACGTGGTTAGTACAGCCAGGATATCATAGAACTTAGCAGGTTGGCACAGATTTGAGCGTTATCTAATGTGTAGTTGTACTTATATTATACATATGATTGTATTTAGAGAGACATATTGAGCGTTAGTTTCAAGAGAATACACTTCAAATCCAAAATACTCCTTGATATGATTAGGCAAATTATATTATATATATATATATAATAATTTATTGAGATTATATCTCTTCCTCTATAGTCACTATAGTAGTGTACAGTTAACTCGATTAATTCGCGGAGACATCCTGCCTCTGCTGAGATTTAGTTTCTGGTACCACTGCAGGTTACTCGACTGCCAAACGCATGATACCCCCCCCTCCCCCCCCACACACACACACAGATACCACTACCACCACCAACAGAAACCCAAGTGCTTCCCAACACCTCCCTTCCCTCCCTTTCCATTCATACCCTTCTCCGCTTTACCCCTAATCTCCGTTTACACCATCAACCTGCACAACGCTTTATTAAACACTTGCCGGGTGGCCAATTAAATAATAATAATGTAGTTTACAAAATATATCTTTTGTGTGCCCATTCAAGAAATAAGAATATACCTAAACATTACAGTATATTTATGATGCTATTGCAAATGAATGCATTGAATTGTCCAGGAGCTATTGTAACTAAAAGATATAGCAATTAGGCATTGAAAACCGATTTTGGAAGGAATATACTATTTGCTTATAATTTGATTGCATCCATTACCAATATTTACTAGAAAGCTGACATATTTACATAATACAAATTACATCATAGAACTGTATTCGTGAACTCTCTCTCTCTCTCTGAAAACGCTATAAATACGCTTGGTCAATTTTGTATGCATATGTAGAGTATCTATGTTAGATTTATGATCCCATATCCAAAAAACATTTTAGATAATTATATCCGAACTGCATAGGTTGTTGTTGTTGTTGTTCTTGTTGTTCCCCAGGCTGCCTGGCCGAACAGCCCCACGGTCCCAAGCAAGGCCAAGGCCATAGAGAGCCCCCACAAAACCCTCTCTGCTTACCACTAACAAAGCCCGGGTGGCCGCCGAAGCCACTCTAAGGCAGGGAGCTGAGGAGGGTGCGGAAATGCCCGGGAAACCAAAGCCCCACCCAAGGCCCTGTGCCCCTCAGCAATTATGAAGGGAAAGTTGAGGGGCAAGGGGAAAATGTGACGCTTTGGCTCCCAATCTGCCAACTTTTAGGTTGGCAGTAGGGAGCTTGATCCATGGAAAAGACGCTGTCACTTGAGATCTAGAAAATATATAAGTAAAAGGAACAGTCAGAGTAAGCTATGGGTATGGCAGAGATCGCTCAGCTCTCACTCTGATAGACCAGCCCATCACCACTGATAGACCAGCCCATCACCACTGCATAGGTTAATCAATTGTATGAAAATGAACCTATGAATAATTTATCGAGAGAATTTCTTCATAAACAGACCATGAGCGAAAATTAATCACGTCTGTACCGGCGACGTTTTGCTATTATATTCTAGCTATATTTAGACGATTTTATGCAGTTTAAGACAGATCTGTGGTAGTAAAAAGGGTTAAGTAAGATAGTTCTAAGCCTGTTAATTGCTGGAGGCCATTTTTAAACTGAATAAAATCATCTATAATAGTAGCCACAATACAATATAAAAGGACGGTGCCGGTACAGATGGGGTTAAGAGATAAAGTGACGAAAAAGATAAAATGTCAATGTGGTGATTTATCTATGAGGCTTGGTTGTCTAGGAAGGGTAGATACCGGAGATGATTGTAGGACATTCAACTTTATTAGTGTACGATACAAAGGAATATGACTAACGACTTGTGTATGCCACCTTGGCAATACGAAGCATTGGAGGAGCAGCTGTCCTATAAATAGAGATCCGATAGCATCTAACCCTAGGCGTTACCTTTGCGTGCATTGATAGTTTGTCACACACTTGTTACTTAATTAATTCGACAGCTGTGTAGCAAACACCCTCGTTTTATATGACAGTGACTTGTCATATTATTTGCTATGTGTATGACTAAGCCAAAGGCAAGTTGCGTGCAACGAGTGTCTCCCCCATAACCAAATGAGTGACAGCCAAATTCAATGGACGTTGGGGTCATATACCTGGACACAAAGTTTAAAGCAGACTAAGTCATAGGATGAAGGAAAGATTGATTAAGGGATGCAGTTCCAGAGTTCACTCGTGGAATAGAAGTAAGACTTAAATACTTTGCTAATTCTTGGGTTGGAGAGCTGTACAAAATAGGGGTTGGCCGGTGTTGAAAGACGGGTGCCTTGCACTTGCCGCAAGGGAAGGGGTATGCACTGAGAGAGCTCTGAAGAACATTGCTAATTGTAATTGCGATAGAAACGAGAAAGAGATGCAACATCGCGGCGTGTAGAAAGAGATTGTAGGGAACTAATAAGAGGAAGTGCGTTGATGAGGCGAAATGCTTTTGACTCTACTCTTCTTAAGCACAGCCGGACAACATCAGACTGTACACAAAATAAAGTTCTCCAACGCATGTGACAGACTGATGGTCTTGCCTAATTGTGACTAATTAGCAGTTATATTTTACCATACCTGAATGTGTTACCCTAATCCCAATTTCAAAGTAACTGAAGGATTAGCAGATGTATTCATTAAGAGCGACATCAATAATAAAATTGTGGTGTCGAGTGAATGCATTTGAATAATCAATTGGCAGACGGTGACTACATTGATTTAAATTATCCGCACAAAGCCCGTTAGAAATACATAGAACCGTTATTATACTATTATATAGTGTAGTTATACGAAAATGTCTTGACTGAACCATATGTGTAGGAGGTTTTCCCTACCATCGGTTTGCCTGGAGTTGCAGCTTGCCTAAAATGGTTTCGTTCTGTAAGCAACTTGGCCTATTAATTGAATATAACCTGTTAGTTTTCCTTCTCTCTCGATCCAAAAGTTTTTAGTATAATCTATTTTGTTATATTTCTGTAGCCAACACATATTGCATTCATTAATTATTTTGAGGCTTTTAGTCATGTAAATTAATTGGCATTATATTTATGTTTTTAGTCATTATGTGCATATGGAATTTCCCAGGACTATCATAATATATAAGCATTTACTGTAATCGTCTATTAGATAATATACCATATACAGTACATGTATAATTATATAATATTATATACATTTAGTTTTTACTTTACAAAACCCAGGTGTTCAGTAATGATGTCGACAGTCTAGCTCAGGCGTTAGTTTAGTAGCAGCTTCTAATATATATATATATATATATATATATATATATATATAAATATATAAGTGCTAGGTGGCTGATAAGGAGAGCTGAAACTCCTGTTTCAACACCTTACCTCCCTAGCTGATTCTTTCAGTGCCTCGTCAATATTGAGGGCAACCCCAGCCTACCCTCCAAAACACCTTCTCCTATAAATACATTATACTACAAGCACCTTAGTACATACTACGCTAGCTTTCTCCAAAAAAAAAAAAAAAAACACACATATTACGAATTTTTGACCCGCCTCTGAGTCCCCAGGAGGGGGGGGGGGGGGCAGATATGCCCCCTCAATTATATATATTTATATATATATATATATATATATATATATATATATATATATATATATATATATATATATATATATAATCTGGCATAATTTAAATACCTCATCAGTGGCCATCTTCAGAGTTCCCTCTGGGGTTATATTAATGTGCCATACCAATATAATACAACACTACTAAGAATAACATAATAATTATCACCGTATTTTTGTGATATGCCATACATACGATATTATATATATATATATATATATATATATATATATATATATATATATATATATATTATGTTCTGTTCTACTATATTTTAATACAAATACTGCTTAAGAAAAAGACCATCATCAGTAGCATTCAATACTATTTACAGAATATACCGGTATATATATATATATATATATATATATATATATATATATATATATATATATATACATATATATATATATATATATATATATATATATATATATATATATATATATTCCCAGGGTGTTTAAAGTTTTAGTTCATTACATGGTAACTAATATTCCCCATCCAATCATATATTTTGTATTACAGGAAGTATTAAATACAGTATATATACTTCGCAGGAAAATTACAATAGTGAAATAAATACACACTATTTGATATAATGGGTACGAAACTGGTAATTAACAAAGATCAAAGTACAGCAAAAGATCTAATTCACCTAAATGGTTTGACCATAATTGTGCTAGAGTAACTGAACAAAAAGCAATAGCCTACAATGCATACACAAGATCAAAAACACATGAAGCCTTTAATTACTTTAGAGACATCAGAAATCATGCTAAAACTGTATTAAACCTAACTAAATCAAACTTTCTCCACAAGCAGGCAAATAAACTTCTAAATAATCCAAATGATAACAAAATATTTTGGTCTACTCTTAACTCATTCAAATCCAACTTCACTACTGCTTCATCCATTCCACCATTAAAATCTCCGACTGGCAATCTTGTAAGTGACCCACGAGGTAGAGCTAACCTTCTTGCGGATATTTTCTCCACCAACTCAACCTTAGATGAAATAAATCAAGATGTCCCTGTACTTAATTTTAATTCGCCTGCAATTCCCTCACTTAAGATCCACCCCAGACATGTCAAAACTATTTTGCAGAATCTCTCAGTAGATAAGGCTCCTGGTCCAGATGAAATTCCTCCAATAGTACTTAAGAATTGCTCCTTGGTGCTCGCTCCTGTATTGGCAAAATTTGTCCGTCTGTGTACTCATACCTCATGCTTTCCAGTACCCTGGAAAGAAGCAAACATCCATCCAGTTCCTAAAATAGGTGCCTCTTCAGATCCATCAACCTACAGACCAATAGCTATAACTTCCACTCTTGGCAAAGTCTTTGAAATTATATTAAATAATCACATAATTAAGCATCTTGAGAATAATAAATTAATCAGTGATAGGCAATATGGTTTTAGACGATGTAGATCAACCGCAGACATTTTTTGCCTTCTTACGCATCAAATCAACCAAGCTACAGACCAACATGGTGAAACACATACAATAGCACTGGATATATCAAAGGCATTTGATAGAGTCTGGCATCAATCCTTATTGTCGAAGATGTCACACTACGGCCTTGCATCATTAGTTTCACTAATTTCTTCTTATCTTCATACCAGAAAAATATGTGTAATGGTAGATGGCCTTTATTCTCAATTTCACTCAATAAATGCTGGTGTTCCCCTGGGATCAGTATTGGCCCCAACTCTGTTCCTCATTCATATCAATGATCTCATATCTACCACTCATAATCCAATACATTCCTACGCAGATGACTCAACACTCCACAGTTCCTTCACATTTACCAATTCTTTCACCCAACCCGATCTTATAAATTCAAAAATAATCACTGCAATTTCTCTAAACCAGGACCTTTCTAGAATTAATGAATGGGGACAAAATAATCTAGTTTCCTTTAATGCACAGAAAACCAAGTACATTCAATTTTCTAACCGACAGAATCTCACTGACTCCCATATATTATTTTTTAATGATGTAAATATTCCCACTTCCCCTAGTATTGACATTCTCGGTGAAACATTAACTACTAACTTGAGCTGGACACATTATGTTAGAAGCATGGCTAAGAATGCCTCTAAAAAACTGGGACTCCTGTACAGAGTTCGAGAATTCTTCACTGACGAGCAGTTGGCCGTAATTATAAAAGTCATGTGCGTTCTCAGATGGATTACTGTTCACCTCTGTGGGGTGGAAGTGGAGTGGTTGCATTGAGGCAGTTGGACAAAATTCAAAATAAAGCTATTAGATTAATAAATAACCCTGCAATCACACAGGACCTTCCTACATTATCCATACGAAGAAACGTTGCATCCCTTGCATTATTCTACAGATATTTTCACAGCAATTGTTCCGAGGAACTTGCTTCAATTGTGCCGCCTCTCCACATCTTTCCCCGTAGAACTAGGGCAGCTGAGAGCGCCCATGAATTTACACTTTCTCCTCCACAATGCAGAACTTCTGCTTATCAGAATTCATTTATCCCCAGAGCTACTACTCTTTGGAATTCACTTCCCTCGAATTGCTTTCCACAAACTTACAATCTACAAATGTTTAAATCCAGTTGTTACAAACATTTTATGAATGGAGGATGCCTTTAGGCACATTGACCTTTTTGTTTTATCTGTGTTTTTCCTTCCTCCGTTCATTGTCTCTTTAAAAAAAAAAAAAAAAAAAAAAAAAAAACAGACTTTTGAAGTAAAACGAGGAAGGGTGAATAACGATGCCTCAAGATGTTCTCAATATACTTATCCCCATAGCTTATTTTCATTATATATATATATATATATATATATATATATATATATATATATATATATATATATCTTGATGGCTCGATGTATTAATGAGATCTTTCATTGCTAAAAAAACAGCATTACATTACCCTTATTATCAGTAAGCATATCATAGATTTGGGGCGAGCAAATACCACTTCACTACGAAGAACCATTGATGAACAGACAAATTGAATGACAGATATACAAACAGACACATGTTCATTATTTACGAAAATCTGTTATTTGATAAAACACAAATGTCAAGTTAGTGTTCTGTCAAAGGCTCGACTGCCAGTTATACGGTCCTTTTATAAACAACTAAAATTTCTTATTTTTATAGTTGATGAAGTTAAACTGTTTCACAACACCTACAGTAGCTATAGTGAAGTTTGCCTATAGTCGGCTACACATTGATCCATATATTCCCCTAGACTCTACTAATGATAATAACATGATTAATTGCAAATTGTCTATATTTAAAGTCACTCTTCATTGAAAATAATAATAAAGTAAAATATTTCTTCACTCTATAAATACCGGAGACGTTCTTTTCATTATATTCTGGCAGCTATTGCATGATTGTATTTATCTTCGCAATAATCTGCACACTATATCAGTTAATCCTTTTAGCAACCACAGATCCTTCCTATGTTCAATAAAATCGTCTAATAATGTCCAGAATCTGATGATAAGAAAGTCACCGGTACAGAATGGGTTAGTGAAAGTTGATAGAAAACAACAACCACGATATTGAATTTCAGAAAGTTTGGGAAGCATCTTTTTACAACGCCAGCATTGAGAAAGAGAGAGAGAGAGAGAGTCCTGTGTTTTGGCATACTCAAATATGACGGTAATTGGTAACTAATATATTTTTGCAATATTAATAATTATATGGATAACAAAGGGAAATTTCAAATGCGCCTGATATATAATTTCAGTTGCGTAGGTAGACAGTATCGACATTAATTATGAGTTTGGAAAACAAAATGCTGTAAGTATAATTGAGGTTACGTTTTACTTGATACTTATGTTTAACACGAACAGTGAATGTTTTGTTTAATTGGCTTAAGTAATGTAAGTTTTACCATAATTGACCCTCTATTTGATATTACATACATGTTACCTAAATACCCGATGTTCATATAATAGTATTAACCTCCCCTCCCTTGCAATATTGCCTGTCCCAATCTGTTACCATTTCCAGACTTTCCAACCCGCCATCCACACATTTTCTACCCATATTTCAACCCCCCTTAACAATTGTTTCTCTCCTATCACTCCCTACTCACTCTTTGTTCCTGTCTACCCCTGCTTTCACTCCCTTTACTCCTATAACGCCCCCCTCCCTACCTCTGCAACACACGCCACCCCTTCCCACAATCCCCCTTACCATCCCGTTCTCTCTCCTCTCACTACCCCACTAGCTCAGTCACTCCCTCCTCCACTTCCCTACCCTTCTCACAGTCTCACTTCGCTCACCTCTCTTATGTAGTATCCTTCCATGACCCTATTTTGCTTGTTGTGCTAGGTATTTCTTTTTAACCATTACTTTGTTGCCTTTTACGTAGGTTTACACCGATAAGACAAATGTTTACATTATGAACCTAGAAAGGTAAAATACATCATACAACTCGGTACGATAACTGCTGTCTGTGGTTCCCAAGCGCTGTAGGTATTGCCAGATCAAATATATTTATCTCTCTATATACATATCTACATGTCTCCGCGAATTAATCGAGTCAACTGTACATCTGAAATCTCGTGACATCGTACAGTGATTTGCTCCGCCTAACCGGAAGTACACCTCCGCATAATTAGGTAATTTTAAATGATCGGCATTGAGAGTGTGTATCTTTGTTATCCATCAACCATGTTCAGCGGAACTAGCATGTATATATATATTATTATCATTCCCTACATCCCATATTATATACGTCCAAAACATACCCACTGCAATGTGTGGTGACATTTCCTAATGTAGTCTAGTTAGGAGCAGTCAGTCTATTGTGTTCTTCTCTCCCATGTATTCGGTAAACACATAAGGGAGGCATTATCATGTAAGTCATTAATAATATTAAAAACACAAACCACAGAAAAGACTTAATGACCATTACTGAGGGAGAGATGCAGGAGCTGCTAGGCCAGAACTTAATTATCGCAAATCTCCCTTTGATTGCGCTTCACCGCCGCCATTAGATAATTGCTTTAATTTACTCACTAATGACTGTGTGTTGAGTGGTACTTGAAAAGTAGACAGAATGGATAAAAAACACCATCTGAGGAAGAGCACTTTATTGACAACGTTTCGCAGATAGCCCCCAACCCCCACCTCCCTCTCCCCCCCCCGCCACCTGTCTGGACGGATATTTAAGGCCTCCTATGTACCAGCATTTGTTAGTGACCTGATGAAGCTATCTGCGAAACGTTGTCAATAAAGTGCTCTTCCTCAGATGGTGTTTTTTATCCAAATTGACTGTGTGTTAGTGTGTGTGTGTGTGTGTGTGTGATCGCAAAATATCTGGAAAACGGAATAATGGTTTGTACTTGGTCACTTGAAGGGATATTAATAGTTTGTGTTTAAATATTGGACGATATACCCGTCCCCCACTGTCCACGTCTAGAGCCCCACAAATATAAACATGAAAAGTTTATACTCGATCCTCATTTGTAATGTATTTTGCAGCCAAATTTTAGAAATGATTGGTGGACCCAATGGTGGGTGGAGAACTAGGGCTTCATGTATTTATATGGCGTTATGTCCTATGCTGTTGCACAAAATAACACAGTTCTTGTTAGCTATTTTCATGACTCATTAACTGTTATAATCGATAGTTTCAGTAATAACTATGTAAAGGCAACCTGCCTTTTGTCCCCTGCATAAACATAGTAAAACACACCTGGACTGTGGTCATGCTAACTTGTATGGCTGAAACTTATTTAGAAATTATCAGAAACCATGCATTATTTTTTACTAGTATGATACATGTCTTAACCCTTAACTGGCGGCGCGCATCATATGTCGAGTGAAAGAAATTTGGACTATGTGGCGGCTCACAACATAAGTCGTGTGGCAATTTCAGCACGTAATGTTGCTGAGAGAGAGAGACAAGTGGTGGCAGGAGAGTAGCGAGCGTATGACTGCTCCAGACCACCGCGGTGGACCAACTGACATGAATCCCACCCTCCTCCACCCTCTCACACTCGCTACATAGTGAATTGTATGGGGAAAGTACCGAATTACATGGTTTTTGCACTCGTGTTGCGCGGTTATTGCAAGAAAACTAGCGGTCATACAAGGATCGTTGTGATTTCATTGGAAAGCTCTGTTTATGCCCTTTCAGGGATAGATACTTGTTTTACGCTCTGGGTCTTATTTAGGCATGAAAATGATCACGTAAACAGCCCTATTTTGGGTAAAAACACCCCGCTGGTGGCTACATATTATTTACCGCCTAGGCCGCTCTTTAGGTGTTAACAATCATAAACCTAAAAAGGTTAAGATAATTGCCGTTGTCCAAACTCTGATATGGACAGTCTTACTTTAAGTATTACATTAAGTATTTAGTATTAAGTTTGTGGGATCAATAATTATATAGAATAATAAGAGGTTATTAATTATGTTCTGTATTGGATATTGTATTGGATCATCATGTAGTGGTAGCTAAGGTTAGGATACAAAAGAAGTGGGTGAGGAGAGCTGGAGGGAGGCGAGAGGATGGTGGAATGGTGAGGAGGGTGGGGAGGTTGCAGGAGGAGGAAGTCAGGGAGGAGTACAGGAGAGCAGTGGAAAGACGACTAGGTGGGTTCGACATGGAAGTTATGGAGGAAGTGGAGGAGAAGAGGGAGGGGAGTGAAAGGTACAGCATGGTGGACAGAAGAGGTAAGAATAGCTGTGGAAGAAAAGAAGAAAGCATATAGAGAGTGGGTGGGTAGTAGAGGGAATGAAGATTTCGAGAGACAGAAACGAGCGAGGTACGTGGAGAGTAAGAGGGTGATGAAGAGAGTAGTGAAGGAAAGTAAGAGAAGCGTAGATGAGGAATTTGGAAGGAATCTGAGTGTAAAATGGAGGGAGAGTAAGAAACTGTTCTGGAAAGAAGTCAAGAAAGCTAGGGGAGGTAGCAAGGGAAACAGTATGGGTGTGAAAGATAAGAATGGTAGAATGCTAGCCGAGAAGCAAGAGAGAGTCGAAAGATGGAGGGAGTACTTCAATGAGTTGCTAAATGTTCGGAATGAAGAGCCAGCAAACATAGCTGGATATGGTATGGGAGGGAGAAGAAGAGAAGTAGTGGAGGAGGAGGTGGGGATCAGGAGGTCAGAAGTGTGGGAAGCCATGAAAAGAGAGAAGTTGGGGAAAGCACCAGGAACAGATGGAGTGTGTGGGGAAATGTTGAGGTATGGTGGTGAGATAGTGATAGAATGGGTATGGGAAATGTGCAAACTAGCATGGGAGAAGGGGAGTGCACCCGATGACTGGAAGACTGGCATAATAGTCCCCCTATATAAGGGCAAAGGGGAAAGAGGAGTGTGTGGTAACCACCGAGGAATATGTCTTCTAAGCGTAGTAGGGTAGTGATTGAGAGAGTGAGAGTGAGAATGGAGAAATGGATAAGCGACGAGCAGGGAGGTTTTAGGAAGGGAAGAGGATGTGTAGATCAGATTTTTACCCTGAATTGTGTTGTGGAGAAATATCTGGAGAAGAAACAAAAGGTGTATGTTGCCTTTATGGAATTGGAGAAGGCCTATGACAGAGTGGATAGAGAAGGTTTGTGGAAAGTACTTAGAATATACGGAGTAGAGGGCAAGTTGCTGAAAGCAGTGAAGAGCATGTATGAGGGTGCAAAGGCGGCAGTACATGTGGAGAGTGAGCAGAGCGAGTTCTTTGACCTGAATGTTGGTTTGAAACAGGGGTGTGTGATGTCCCCGTGGTTGTTCACTGTATATATGGATGGAGTCATGAAAGAAATACTATCAAGAGCAGTGGATGTTGGTGTATCGCTGAAAAGGGAGGGAATTGAGTGGAAGCTACCTATACTGCTGTTTGCGGATGATACAGTTCTGATGAGTGATAATGAATGGGAGTTGCAGGGTCTGGTAAATGAGTTTGGAACAGTGTGCGAAAAACGGAATTTGAAGGTAAATGCGGGGAAGAGCAAGGTTATGGTCTTCGAAAGGGGTGAAGTCACAGAGTGTGAGGTGAAGCTGAACAGTCAGGCTATGGAGATCGTCAACTCTTTTAAGTATCTGGGCAGTGTGTTGAGTAAAGATGGGACTATGGATGAAGAAGTGCGGTACAACAGGGGAAGAGGGTTGTAGGAACGCTAAAAGCAGTAACAAGAAATAGGGTGGTCAGTATGGAAGTGAAGAAGTCCTTGCATGACAGTGTGGTAATCCCGACACTGACTTACGGAAGCGAAGCATGGACGTTGGTTGAGAGACTCAGACCAAGAGTGAGAGCAGTGGAAATGAATTACTTAAAGAGTGCGTGCAGAATTACATGGAGGGATAGACAGACTAATGAGGAAGTAAGAAGGAGGTGTGGTGTGGAGGTAGATGTGCTGGAAAGTGTGAAAAGGAACAACTTGAGATGTTTCGGCCATATGGAACGTATGGAAAGCGAGAGAATGACTAAGAGGGTGTACGAGAGCGAGGTGGAGGGACAGAGAGGGAGAGGTAAACCGAATGAGAGGTGGAAGGATGGAGTGAGGAAGTATATGAACGAAGGCGGTGCTGGTTGGGGGGAGGGGCATCGACTGACTGGGGACAGAGGTGCATGGGGGCGGTTTGTTCGTGGCCACCCCTTCGGGGATCACGGCGTCAGGCAATAGATAGATAGATAGATTGGATATTGGGTAATCTATCATTCCTATGAACTTAGGTAATTATAATTGGGAGGGAGAATATATACCTACCTATTCGCGCATGCGTGATATCGGCGTACCTCCCGTGAATATGGTGAGGGTCTCGCACTCTTTACCTAGCCGCCACAACAACCAGACCGACTGCCTACACTCTCGTGTTTTCACCTCACCTTTCGCCCCATTAGTGATAGTACTTAGCTCATCATTTCTCCATCTATCCATACTAATCCATTGGTCATTAATCATCATTCCCATCAATCATCAAATATAGTGGCTCCCTTCTTTATGTACTAACTCTCTCCTTTTAACTAACACTCCCGTTTCCCACACGCCATCTTGTAACATCGCCATGGCTCAACAAGGCAACTAGGTCCTACAGCACTAGCACCAGTATTCAGGTGATATAATTTATTGTATGGTATTCAGGTACAGTCCACTAAATCATCTTAACCACGAATATCCATATAATATATGGTCCTTAGTCCGGCCTAGTGTGTTCATCAGCCGGGCCCCCATTGTTTACTTGGCGGTGCGTTTAATGGCGTCTACTCTCCCACGATTTTTTGCTCGTTTTTCGGCCGCGAGGGTTTTCCTGGTTTGCCAACATGACGCATGTTTTTTTAAGCACGGGGCAGCAGGAGGTGGTGTAGTGGAAGGTTTTGATCCAGAGAGGGCTATTTACCCTGGCCTCATAAAAAAAGTGGCCATAATAGGCCATTCATATGTGTGCGACTTATACATAGATAAGCCTATCTACCACCCCCACTACACAATCAAACCTCTTGCCGCCCCAGGAGCTAGAATAAGTACCTTGCGTAGCACTGGAGCGTGGGACCGGTTGGTTAGCTGGCGTCCTGACTTATCATACCTGGTAATAGGTGGTAACAATATTAGGTCAAGCGTTGCCCCTAAAGAACTGGCCAATCAAATCCAGGAGTTGGCCAGAGATATCGAGAGTCACACAGGAGGTCACTGTTACATAATCGGTATAGAGAAGTGCCAGAATCCACGAGGAGTCGAACCCACTGAGTTTAACCGTATCCGAAACTCCATCAATCAGTGGCTTAAGCGCAAGCTGCCATGGACCCGGAGCCGATACATGCCCATTAATACCGCAGCGGTTGATTTTGGGTGGGACGGAATCCATCTCACACCGCCCGCCTCAGATCGGTTGTTCCGCGAGATCGTGGAGTCGGCTCGGGTGTTCTTTGGTGCGGACGGACGCTGAGGCCCTGCTTGACAGAACATTTGTGGAATTGAATATGCACTAAATTTTACTAACCCATAAATTGCATTTTTCTGCTTAACTAAATTTAAAGTTCAATAAGTCTTGTTTTTCTGATTAGGCCTAACTACATTTATATTTAAGTTCATTAGAATTTTTTCTTTCTGATTAAGCCTAACTAAATCTAAATTTAAAGATATCTATTGGTTTTTCTAAATTATTAGTAAATCTCGATGCATCTAAATTAAAAAAAAAAAATTTAAATGTCTGTGATAGCCTAACTTTTAAATTTAAATTGCGGCATCTAAATTCAAAATTTTGAAGGGTTGTATTTTGGGTTTTAACTTTTAATTATTTCGGCACTCGGCAGGCGCGCATACATTTAATTCTACAGTACTAATGCCACCCATGTTCTGATATTTTACCATTTATCCCGTTGCTCGCGTTTAGTGTTAGGACCGAGTTTGATCGGCATGAAAATTATTACAATTTGTTTCTCCTCTCGCATTTGATGTAACTCGCGTTTGTTCTCGCTCTTTGATTATCTGTCATTAGTCGCTCGCGTTTAGTGTTAGGTCCGGACCCGAGTTTGATCGGCGGAAGATTTTCCTGTTTCAAGTAAACTGTCGTAAAAATCTAGGATTTGCAATTTCCATTTGTTTTAGACTAAAGGTGACAATATGGACGCTCTAGCCCAAGGCAAACGCCGTAGGGAAGGTATTAAAGGTTCATTGACTGTCCTGTCAGAAGATTTAGATGAGTTCTTGGAAACCACAACTCGGGTAGAAGTCGAGGCAAAACTGCATAGCGTGCAGACCCAAGTGGCCAAGTTTGAGGCCAATCAAGAGGTCTTGTTGCCGCTATATACCTCAGATGCTGAATATTTTAAGGAGAACCAAGCGGATACCATCTACTTATTTGATATCTATGGGATAATCGCCAGTTTAAAGGAGAACTTGGGTAAACCAGAAGGGCAAACTCGACCCGACAACAAGAAAGGATCGGGAGTTAAATTGCCGCACCTGATCCTGCCCACCTTCACTGGCGACCCCACATTATGGACTGGGTTTTGGGACATGTTTAGATGTGTGGTGCATGAAAGGACTGACTTAAGTGCAATTCAAAAACTAACATACTTAAAGGGTCAGTTAAAGGGGGATGCCTATAAATTAATAGAAGGCTTCACGGTTGAGGGTGCAAGTTATGCCCCTGCCTTAGACTTGCTTCAAGAAACCTTCGGGCATCCCGACAGGGTAAAAGCGGTACATATCATGCATTTCCATAACCTTGTCGCCCCTAAATGTCAGGCCGTAGAACTAAAGGCTTTGTATGCCAACATGGAGAGTGCAATGAGATATATGACTAGTCAACAGGTGAGTCTACAAGAGTTCTGTGTGGTTACATTGCTGAATAAATTGTCATCACTAGTTAAGGAGACCATTAGGAGGGACATGGGTGAGCAAAGCCTAGATTATAAGACTTTCACACAGTGTTTTCAGGCAGAATTGTATAACATGGTTGGTCAGGACTCCCCAGGAAAGATTATGCCCATGGCTACGGCTGCTTTCTCAACACAGAGTGGTAGTAGCCGGTTTCCATGTAAACTGTGCGGTGGGAATAACCATCCATGGTATAAATGCTTTAAGCATAAAATGGGACCGCTCAAAACCAAACAAGTCCGGCAACTATGACTCTGTGCGGGATGTCTCTCCAGTGATCATGGTAGTAATGGGTGCACTAACCCTAACATCAAAAATTGTAGGTATTGCCAGGGTAACCACTTTCACTCCCTGTGCCCAAAACAGAGAGAGGCAAGACCGGCAAGTGGGGGTACTACTAGGGAAGAGTCAACACCTACAACCTCAACAACAATGTCCGTAAGTATGAATAAGCAAACTGTGATCCTACCCACAGTTCAGCTGCCTGTACAGGGTAGACACAGGAAAAGTATAAAAGTCAGATCGCTACTAGACCAATGCTCACAGAGGACCTTCGTGAAGAAATCCGTACTACCGTCCCTTTCATACGAAACCGTGGGGACGGAAGAATTATGGCTACATGGTTTCACCGGAACTCAAACCCCTCGTGAGTATACTATTGTAGCACTGAAATATTTACATCGAGGTAGGTTCCATCGTCTCGAAGCAATTGTGGTCGAGGAACTTCCCGAAAATAAAGGTGAGTCTAGTCTTAATGCTGAAATGACTAGTTTAAAGCACCATGGCATTAAATTGGCCGATTCTCGCGTCACAGAGAGAACACAGCTGGAGGTACTAATTGGTACCGACTATTACTACAACATAATGTGACCTGGTTATAAACGGGTAGGTAATTTGGTTTTACTTCCAACCGAATTCGGATATGCACTGAGTGGTTCTTATGCGGCATCCACATCCAGCTCCAATACTGAGGTTGTAACAATTCTAAAAGTGGCAGTAACTCCAGTGGACCAATATATGTTTTTTTTTTTTTTTTTTTTCTTTTTTTTAAGAGACAATGAATGGAGGAAGGAAAAACACAGATAAAACAAAAAGGTCCATGTGCCTAAAGGCATCCTCCATTCATAAAATGTTTGTAACAACTGGATTTAAACTTTTGTAGATTGTAAGTTTGTGGAAAGCAACTCGAGGGAAGTGAATTCCAAAGAGTAGTAGTTCTAGGGATAAATACATTTTGATAAGCAGAAGTTCTGCATTGTGGAGGAGAAAGTGTAAATTCATGGGCGCTCTCAGCTGCCCTAGTTCTACGGGGAAAGATGTGGAGAGGCGGCACAATTGAAACAAGTTCCTCGGAACAATTGCTGTGATAATATCTGTAGAATAATGCAAGGGATGCAACGTTTCTTCGTATGGATAATGTAGGAAGGTCCTGTGTGATTGCAGGGTTATTGATTAATCTAATAGCTTAATTTTGAATTTCGTCCAACTGCCTCAATGCAACCACTCCACTTCCACTCCACAGAGGTGAACCGTAATCCATCTGAGAACGCACATGACTGTT
The DNA here is from genome assembly GCA_037953745.1 of Lithodes maja. Lineage (NCBI taxonomy): Eukaryota > Metazoa > Arthropoda > Malacostraca > Decapoda > Lithodidae > Lithodes > Lithodes maja. Next base: position 46,574 of record JBAKBP010010280.1, on the reverse strand, counting down.
ATATATTACGGCCAACTGCTCGTCAGTGAAGAATTCTCGAACTCTGTACAGGAGTCCCAGTTTTTTAGAGGCATTCTTAGCAATGCTTCTAACATAATGTGTCCAGCTCAAGTTAGTAGTTAATGTTACACCGAGAATGTCAATACTAGGGGAAATGGGAATATTTATATCATTAAAAAATATAAGGGATTCAGTGAGTTTCTGTCAGTTAGAAAATTGAATGTACTTGGTTTTCTGTGCATTAAAGGAAACTAGATTCATTAAGTCTAGAAAGGTCCTGGTTCAGAGAAATTGCAGTGTTTATTTTTGAATTTATAAGATCGGGTTGGGTGAAAGAATTGGTAAATGTGAAGGAACTGTGGAGTGTTGAGTCATCTGCGTAGGAATGTATTGGATTATGAGTGGTAGATATGAGATCATTGATATGAATGAGGAACAGAGTTGGGGCCAAAACTGATCCCTGGGGAACAACAGCATTTATTGAGTGAAATTGAGTATAAAGGCCATCTACCATTACACATATTTTTCTGTTATGAAGATAAGAAGAAATTAGTGGAACTAATGATGTAAGGCCGTTGTGTGACATCTTCGACAATAAGGATTGATGCCAGATTCTATCAAATGCCTTTGATATATCCAGTGCTATTGTATGTGTTTCACCATGTTGGTCTGTAGCTTGGTTGATTTGATGCATGAGAAGGCAAAGAATGTCTGCAATTGATCTACATCGTCTAAAACCATATTGCCTATCACTGATTAATTTTTTATTCTCAAGATGCATAATTATGTGATTATTTAATATAATTTCAAAGACTTTACCAAGAGTGGAAGTTATAGCTATTGGTCTGTAGTTTGATGGATCTGAAGAGGCACCTTTTTTAGGAACTAGATGGATGTTTGCTTCTTTCCAGGGTACTGGGAAGCATGAGGTATGAGTACACAGACGGAATAATTTTGCCAATACAGGAGCGAGCACCAAGGAGCAGTTCTTAAGTACTATTGGAGGAATTTCATCTGAACCAGGAGCTTTATCTACTGAGAGATTCTGCAAAATAGTTTTGACATGTCTGGTGTGGATCTTAAGTGAGGGAATTTCAGGCGAATTAACATTAAGTACAGGGACATCTTGATTTATTTCATCTAAGGTTGAGTTGGTGGAGAAAATATCCGCAAGGTTAGCTTTACCTCGTGGGTCACTTACAAGATTGCCAGTCGGAAATTTTAATGGTGGAATGGATGAAGCAGTAGTGAAGTTTGATTTGAATGAGTTAAGAGTAGACCAAACTATTTTGTTATCATTTGGATTATTTAGAAGTTTATTTGCCTGCTTGTGGAGAAAGTTTGATTTAGTTAGGTTTAATACAGTTTTGGCATGATTTCTGATGTTTCTAAAGTAATTAAAGGCTTCATGTGTTTTTGATCTTGTGTATGCATTGTAGGCTAATGCTTTTTGTTCAGTTTCTCTAGCACAATTATGGTCAAACCATTTAGGTGAATTAGATCTTTTACTGTACTTTTGATGAGGAATAAAAGTTTCCATTCCAATTTTTACAAAATCTTGTATGTGGCTCAAGGTGGAGTGTGCATCATTAGAAAAGAAAGAGGTCCAGGGAATATCAATAAAGAAACCTTGAAGACCCTCCCAGTCTGCCCTATCGTAATGCCATTTAGTCACCAAAACAGGTTTAGAGTGGGAAGGTGTGGTAGGTGATAGACAGGTGGCCTGTATCGTCAGACAGTGATCAGCAGAAGATCCAAGCGGGGACCTCACTGTAACATCATAATTTTCTGAATTGGTTGTTAAAAATAAGTCTACTGGACAGTTCCCGTGCAAAGAAGAACTGAATGCTTTGTGGGATTTTGACCAAATTGGCATATCACCCAAAGAACATTCGCAAGCCGAACGGCAAGCTTTGATCAATTATGAGGAGACAGTCACCTATGAGCCTGAGAGTCAACAATATCAGGTACGTCTGCCCTGGACTGAATTAAAAGAACAGTTGCCCACCAATAAAGGTTTGGCTGTTGGGAGATTACGAGGTCTACAAAAGAAATTTATAGCTGAGCCTAAGTTTTGTGACCAATATTCACAGGTAATTTCTGATCAACTGTCGCGGGGCTTTATCGAGGAGGTTCCTTTCGATGACTCTGTCTCATGTCATTATCTGGCGCATCACAGGGTCGTAAAACAGAGCAAGACTACACCGGTACGTATTGTGTTTGACTGTTCCGCCAAAGTTGTCAAACACAAACCCAGTCTAAGCAACTGTCTAGTGTCTACATACGGGACCTTCTTTAGTACCAGACCTTGCTCAAGTTATGTTACGATTCTGTCTGCATCAGTACAGTATGCGTGGGTCAATGACATCGAGAAGGCTTTCTTGATGTTGAAACTAAATGAAGATGACAGGGATTACACTAGGTTTATGTGGCCGAAAGATCCTCTACAATTAGATTCTCCTCTAATCTGTTATCGGTTCAGGGTTGTCATTTTCGGTGCTACCTGTTCTCAATTTCTCCTTAATGCGACCATCCTTAAGCATCTTTCTCATGTTGATGCAGACCCAGAGTAGGTGCAGGAAATTAGGGCCGAGCTATATTTCGATAACCTCCAAGGTACGGGGGATAATGAAAGTTCCCTCGTCCATGCTTACGATATGGCTCGTGAAGTAATGGATAATGCCCATTTATTCCTGCGCCAATGGGCCACAAATAGTCCCATCTTGAGAAAGGTGTTGCAGAGGGATGGTGTTGCTGCGGAAAAACAGGATTTGGTGAGCGTACTTGGCCTGGTGTGGAAAACAGACTCTGATTCTCTTTCCTTTGGAGTTCAGTATGCTCCTTTTGAACAGATTACAAAGTGTGAGTGTTTAAGGTTTGCTGCCAAACTCTTTGATCCTTTGGGTGTTGTGTTGCCAGTATCAATAAGGTCTCGAATCTTTCTCCAACAATTGTGGAGACTGAAATTGGGTTGGGACGATGATCTCTCTGTGGACCTGCAAGCGGAATGACGGGGGATAGTGGATGACATGGTTCTCTGTAGTTGTATTGAGTTCTCTAGGAGGATCTGTTTCAGAAAGACTGTTTACCTGCATGCATTTGCTGATGCAAGCAGTGTCGCTTATGGGACTGCTATATATCTAGTCAGTCCAGAGGGTAGCCACCTGGTCATGGCAAAGGCTAAGGTGGCCCCCATAAAGTCCCTTTCCATCCCTAAATTGGAATTGACTGCAGTTCTGCTAGCCGCCAGAATGATTAACTTCGTTGAGAATGCTTATAAAGATAAACTTCATATCTCTGAAACCTATGTGTGGAGGGACAGTCAAATTATGCTACAGTGGATTCACAGTCAAAAGAAACTGACAGTGTATGTCACTAACCGCATCGACGAGATACATGCCCTAGTCCCGACTTCTTATTTCCGGTATGTGTCGACTAAAGAGAACCCAAGTGATATGGTATCTCGAGGCGTGTCTGCTAGATGTTTGAGTTCTTCTGCGTTGTGGTGGAATGGGCCTAGTTGGCTCCCAAAACCCGATGGATGGCCAGAGAATATAGATCTCCAACAGCAGCCCGCTGGTATTGTGACCCAAATTGTAGGCACGGTGCCCCAAAATGACACACAGTTATGGGACTGGCACAAACATAGCAGCTATGAAAGATTGCAGCATGTCACAGCATGGGTGATACGTTTCGTAAATAATTTGAAGGCAAAGAGAAATAGCCTGCCCCCAACAGGTAGTGCTCATCTCAACGTACAAGAAATTAGAGCTGAAGATAATGTTTTACTCAAATTATGCCAAAAAGAGACCTATTCGCAGGAACTTGAAATAATGGTGAAGGGTAAACAGTCCAGAAATAACTTAATCAACCAGTTAGGACTACACCTGAAGGGAGGTATAATTCATTGTGGAGGCAGCTTGAGGTTAGCGGCTATCTCAGAATCATGCAAGTTTCCTAAACTTCTGCCCTCTAATCATCCCTTGACCCACCTGATAATTGATTGGTGCCATCGGCTCTGTTGCCATTACGGGGTCGGTCACGTGGCTACCTATGTTCATCAAAAATGGTGGGTGCCGAAACTCAGGCAGGTGATGAAAAGCGTACTGGGTAAATGTCTGAAATGTCGTCGGGTAAAAGGTAAGCCCTACGACTATGCAGGACTGCCACCTTTACCAGCCCTGCGAACCACCCCTGGAGACCCGTATAAGGTCACTGGGGTGGACTATAGCAGAGCAATCCTTATCAAGGACTCGCCGACCATAAAGGCTTACATGCTTTTATTTACTTGCGCGGTCACCAGAGCGATTCACATCGAAGTAGTCACCAACCTCACTAGTCACCAACCTCACTTGTGACAGTATCCTCCACGCATTCAGGAGGTTCTGTAGTCGACAGGGATTTCCCCGGATCATTTTAAGTGACAATGCCAGCACTTTTGTTGGAGCCTCTAGGTACTTGTCGGACATTTGTAATCACCCTAAAGTTCAGTCCCACTTTGGCAGTGTTCCATGTAAGTGGCGGTTTATCCAGGCTAGGGCGCCGTGGTTCGGCGATATACGGGAAAGGGCCATCGGCATTGTCAAGGCGGGGTTGAAGAAGGTGTTGAGACATGCCTTAATTTCCTTGGAGGAATTGACTACTCTATGTTGGAAATTGAGGCCACTATCAATGATCGTCCCTTGTATTATGCTTCCGGTGACCTAGGGGATCTTACCCCAATAACACCCTCTGTGTGGTGCGGGGTCATCGGTTGCGGGATCTTCCTGATGATAATGAAGTGGAGGATGGGTTGGAAGATCCAGACTACATAAATAAAGATGTCATTTCAACCAGATATCAATATATTCGTAAACTGTCTAAAGATATCTGGCGATGCTGGTCTAACGAGTATCTGGTGAACCTCAGAGAGGCGCATAAGTGTAAGCTGAGACCAATAAATGGTCGGGGTCAGGTATCGGTGATGTCGTCACTATCCATGACGAGGGTCCACGCGCTTTCTGGAAGTTGGGCCGTATTGTCGAGTAATTACCCGGTCGAGACGGAGAAGTCCGAGTGGCTAGAGTCCGGACGAAGACAGGAACATATACGCGGCCGACTGTCTGTCTGTACCCTCTTTAGGGGGACATTGAGTGCAAAGATGACTCCTCGGAGACGCCTGGAGACATTCCCACAGTGGCTACCTCGACCGATCAACCGGTCGACGTACCCAGTGGACGTCCTAGTTGACAGGCGGCTCAGGCATCCTCCCAATCATGGCGGATAAAATAGCCTCAGGGCTTTTGTAGATACTGTATTGAATAAACCTGGTGGTGGGAATATGTCCAAACTCTGATATGGACAGTCTTACTTTAAGTATTACATTAAGTCTTTAGTATTAAGTTTGTGGGATCAATAATTATATAGAATAATTAAGAGGTTAAAAATTATGTTCTGTTTTGGATATTGGGTAATCTATCATTCCTATGAATCTTGTAACATCGTCATGGCTCAACAAGGCAACTAGGTCCTACAGCACTAGCACCAGTATTCAGGTGATAATTTATTGTATGGTATTCAGATACAGTCCACTAAATCATCTTAACCACGAATATCCATAGCCGTAACGATCATCTGCGTATATAACCCATGGAGCTGTATGGCTCAGTGCAGCTCAGTGTCCAGAAACTGCATCAAAACTATCTCATCCTCTCAGCTCATCACCCCAGACTACATAGACACTCACGTCACCTGTTGAGGTTTTTCATTCACTATGCATTGACGTTCATTGCTTGGGGAATCTCGAACTGGATCCTGACATCCATGACTGAGTTCTCCAGCACAGTAAGATCTTCTTGAAGCAATCGGGTCAGCTCAGCCGCTTGTGATTTCCAACCTATGGGGGCTGAAGCAGGGGTTATTGGGTCTGCTGACTCAACCCTTCCATCAAGAATCAAAATTATCGTATCTATCTATCTATCCATTCCCTGACGCCGTGATCCCCGAAGAGGTGGCCACGAACGAACCACTCCCATGCACCTCTGTCCCCAGTCAGTTGACGCCCCTCCCCCCAACCAGCACCGCCTTCGTTCATATACTTCCTCACTCCATCCTTCCACCTCTCTTTCAGTCTACCTCTCCACCTCGCTCTCGTACACCCTCTTAGTCATTCTCTCGCTTTCCATACGTTCCATATGGCCGAACCATCCCAAGTTGTTCCTTTTCACACTTTCCAGCACATCTACCTCCACACCACACCTCCTTCTTACTTCCTCATTAGTCTGTCTATCCCTCCATGTAACTCCGCACGCACTTTTTAAGTCATTCATTTCCACTGCTCTCACTCTTGGTCTGAGTCTCTCAACCAACGTCCATGCTTCGTTTCCGTAAGTCAGTGTCGGGATTACCACACTGTCATGCAAGGACTTATTCATTTCCATACTGACCACCCTATTTCTTGTTACTGCTTTCAGCATTCCTACAACCCTATTATAGTAAATATTGCTTATAATGACGAGTATGGGATTATTGATGCAAAGCTGGTGTAATGGAAACAGCAGGCTTAAGTTGTAGGGGTTGTCAGCGGGCTTTGTGATATTATGACACAAAGAACCACACAATTTGCATTTTTTTTTAAAATGTCCTTGAAGCATCAGGAATTAAGTTTAAGAACATAAGGCTGCCAGTTTAGTATCGTGACCATTTTAACTCTCCATTAGGTAGAGGCTGGGATTAACTAGTTTTATTGCTGTTTATATAGAATCAAATCTAAAACCAAGCAAAGTACAGTAATGTTTTCGGGCCGTTTTCAATATCCTACCTGACAACGATCGCAGCACATTACAGCACTTTCTGAAAACAATCCAGATACAATAAGAATAATAGAGAAGTGTCTCTTGATGCATAAAAGAAATCCTATTTCACATAAATCATGAAGTCGCTCTCGAAATGCTAGCTAGCATTCCACAAGAACGCCAAGTGCTAGAAACCAGCAGAGAGAGTACTCGTACATGTAAACAGGGGAAGCAAATTTGATGATACAATTACAACAATAGTGATCCGCGCACACGAAAGATGGCAGCAAAATCGCAAGAGAAAATGAGAGGATACTAAATAATTCATAATATTCACTACCTTGTACTATATAATTATGATATAATCAATCAATTTAATATTACCCACAGACTCTGCAAACATTACCGAGTCAATAGACATAGCTAAAGGCTACTGAGAAGGCCAGATTATCATGACATTGTTGTCCTTAACCCATTCAGTATCAGTGACATCATTTCCATCATAATATGGACACTATTAGACGATTGTATTCAGCCTAATAGTGGGGCAGAGAACTGGAATAATCGTTCATTTCTGGAAACAAGCACCAAAATTGGCACACATATTCCTTGGGGATTGCTCTTTTGATAAAACCCGTTAGCCACCTAAAAATTCAAGATGGCGGCCATTTTTCAAGATGGCCGCCATTGAATATACAGAAACATTGCATTTCGCAATAAAATCGCAAAGACTTGTCCTATTTGAATGATCTTGGTGTCAAATCATACATTTTTTACTATGTAGAATCCGAATTTGGAACCATGGACTTACTCACTAGCTTCCTTGTACCATAATATCAGTCCCGGAATCATAATTAGGGTAAAAAGTGCCCATATCATAGGCACCATCAGTCCGATATATTATTGGATGTACATGTAGGCAGTAGGCCTATACTTGTTTGTCACTTTTTGTCTTGCTGCCTGGATGAGTATACTACAACGCTTCTAAACCTCGCATCTGCAGCTGCACAGTGCCATGCAGGTCAGACCAAAGCAGTAGCATTTGCATCGACCGCAGCATTCCGACTTGCATCCACACTTGGTCAGCTGCTGGCAACTCTCTGCAATGGGTGGGAGATCTGTCCAAACGATCTGCCACAGATCTCCTTTCTTGGTCCAGCCCCAGTTGGCAGGAGTCTGCGTTTCTGGTTGACGTACTGTTGACTGACTCCAGATGCAGCCCGCCTGGTAGGCAGCACGCTTCACATGCTGCTTCAGTGCTGCTCGGGTTGGAGGATCTTCATACGGCCTCTGTTTCCGAGCAAACATGTCCAACCTCGCATCATCGACACCTTCAGCTGTGCTGGATCTGTCGTAAATCATGACCACGAACTTCTCCAAGGTCTCCAGGTCTTCATCATCAACTACCGGTGGGTACTGGCTGAGTTTGCTGAAGACACCGGAAGCCTCATCATAAACATCCCAGGTTTGCCCAGCAGACTTCTTCCCTTCGCCACGTCTTCTATGGTTGGGTGCTGGAAAACAGAGACGCTGGTTCCATGGAAAGAAGTGGTCGCTGTCGTTGCAGTGGGATTGTGGTCTATGTTGTCCATGGCTGATGTGGTGAACAGCCCTTTTCGCAGAACTGGTGGACAGACCACCCCATCCTCCACGTACTTGCTGACTGTTGCATCTCCCAGCTGCGCAGATATCTGTAGCACCCTGTCGTATGAAATGCTGATGCCATGCTCGTTAAGCATTTCCACCAACTTTCTCTTTCTGGTCTTTGTGTAGACAGACATCCCCACGTAAACAGGGAATGGGGTCTCTCTGTCTTTGGAGTATCTGTGAGTTGCTGCTCCTTCTTTGTACCTTGCATAGCAGTTGTACTGAAGCAGCTGAGCAATTGCTAGTTCTGTCTTTGATGCGCCAAACCTCAGTTGAGATTTGATGTCCGCTCCGTGTTCAAGCATGGCCACAAACTGAAGAAGAGTGAGTGGAATGGCCTGCTCGATGCACCCCTCATGGAAGGTTCCATCAAATGTGGACTTGTGGTCCAGCATATGTCTTCGCAAGATGTTAGCTGCTTTGCCAAGGATAATAGCTTCACTATAATAGTCAGAGGCTTCTGACAAGACAAAGCCCACATCTTTCTGGAAAGCCAGAAGAACATCCCTTCCCTGCTTGTGCACTTCCAACTCAGGTATTTCTGACAGCAGTTTTTCCTTCAGTCTTGTGGAGTTGACAGCAGGTGCATCAACACCCAGCTGTTCCAGGCGCTGGGCATACAGGTGAACTATGTCTGCAAGTCGGAAGACTGCAGGACCCTCGCCCCTGGTGGTCTCCACTAGATATGTGACTAGCTCTGAGAATGCCTGTGGGTGGGCATCCTCTTCGGGTGCACGTTCCTGTTCCAGTCTCTTGGTGGCTCTGAGGTACGTCCTCTCTCTATTGTACAGGTCTGTCAAGCATGCAAAATGGTATTTGAGCTCCTGTGCAATAGCATCTCCACCGCTGAGTCTTGCAAGAAGTTTTCCGTCATTTAAAGTTTGGGCAAATTCATTAAGTCTGTTATTGAGGTTCATCGTCATAACTTGTCTGAGTTCAGAGGATGGGGCTTCTTTGTCACATATGAAACACGTTTGGCCTTCAAGGCTGGTTCTACACAGCTTGGTCTGGCATTCTACTGGCTGAGCACTCTCTGCTCTTCTTTTTCTGGCTCTCTCCAGTTTCGTGTTGTTGAACATAAGGCGACAACTTTGGTGCCTTGTTCCTCCTCAGAGTTTCTTCAATGCCACCACCATCATCAAGTCTGGCTGGATCCAGAACAATAGGCATCTCATTAATTGCATGAAAGAGGGGAATAGTAGTCGCAATCATAGTGTAGCAACCATGTTCTTGTGGTTGTTGTGCACGTGGTGACTTGAGCTCTTCACTCTTCTTCTTCTGGCAAAGACAACACTTGCTCCAGTCAGTCCAGAATTTAGACGGTCCTGGATCTGTATTTGCCATCTTGGTGAATACAGTATGATAATTATCTGTAACACAGATATAATCGATAACAGATAATCACAGTATATAACAGATAATAACAGTACGATATAACACAGTATGTTATATGGTATCAGATATAACAGATAATCACAGCATGTTAATTATCTGTATTCAGTGAATCAAGGCCGAGGGGTTATCCTTTTACCACCTTGATCACAATCATGCACAATAAGGTATGGGATACGACTAGGCTCGGGAATAAAAATATATGACCTACACCTAGCCCGATCGTTCATCCAGTATCATTTAAGTCCCGTGCAATCTGTACACCATCCAGGTAACTACATGCAAAGCAATGTAAAGCCCCGTTACCCTTGGCTCGGTTCTCCCGCGCTGGCACACCCTGTCAATTCAGGCGCGGCTATCTAGCTGAACATCTATGTTAAACTACATGTAATCTACAGTAGCTAACTGATGCGAGGCTTATTAGACAGCATTTGGGACACTAAACTAATTATTTAGCTACACTAAACTAATTATTCAGCTGATTCTGAACCCTATGCTGAGTTTCACAGCAGCGGTGCCACCAGTGTGCCCTGGCTGTGCGTTGACATCCGCTCTGTTGAGCTACTACTCTACACCTTCCGCTGCAAGTCTCTCAACGTCCCCCCCCCCCCCCAACCGCATCGTGTCATGTCCAGTTTGGAAGCCTTGTACAGGAAGATGCTACACATACTAAACCTCTAACACTACTACGATATACACTACCATGCATTTTAGCCGAGTCAGACGTAACATGAACCTCTAATTTAGCAGAATATTAGGATTCCGGGACTGATATTATGGTACAAGGAAGCTAGTGAGTAAGTCCATGGTTCCAAATTCGGATTCTACATAGTGAAAAATGTATGATTTGACACCAAGATCATTCAAATAGGACAAGTCTTTGCGATTTTATTGCGAAATGCAATATTTCTGTATATTCAATGGCGGCCATCTTGAAAAATGGCCGCCATCGTGAATTTTTAGGTGGCTAACGGGTTTTATGAAAAGAGCAATCCCCAAGGAGTTTGTGTGCCAAATTTGGTGCTTGTTTCCGGAAATGAACGATTCTCCTGAAATTTGCAGTTATCTGCTCCACTATAATATGAATTTGTGGTAGATAAAAGGATTAAATAAGTGAGTCTGTAGCTATAGTAACTCATAGCTGTAAGCTATTGTACGATAGCTATTTGATTTGTAATTATCGTACCTCATAACTGTAAAGTACTGGACGATAGCCATTTCGTTTATATCATTGTTTTGGTTACTTATTTCCTTCGTTTGGATTTAATGAGATTCATAAGTAGATTATACCAAATGTATATAATCCTTTGGTAAAGGTATTGGTTAATGGGGTATTTGGATATTGTTATTGGTTAAAAGGAACCAACCCTCAGGTGTGATGTCTTGTGTTGATAAGAGACCATAGAGTACAGATGACCTAGAGGCGAAAGTGTGACATCACACGGTTATTTTGCCGCGCGTCCTAGGAATTTGGTGGCATCACTGTTGTATGGTATAACAACCATAGCACCTCAGTGGCTTGTCCTTATTATAGATAGTCTGTGCGCCGCACGCGCCTGCCAGCTGGCTTGCTGCAGTGTTACCAAACTTAAGGGAATATCCGCAAAACGAGGGAGCAATAGATTAAAGAGGGAACGTATTTAAGAGTTAATTAATGTTGGTAAAAACACTTGTAAATAATTTATTATAGATATATATAGGCAAGATGAAAACATTAGGTATATATATACACTATAAAACATACTCATATATGATGCAAGCTGTATACCTTCAAGCAACACAACAACATTAAAATGTAATTTTGAATATATATTATTACGTTACATGTTATGTAAATGTTAATTTGTAAAGTAGCACTAAAACTGGACATTTATACCTATGACATCTAGGGATATTTTGTCCCACCATTGACGTCGGTAACTCCCGAATCTCACATCAACAATGGCGGGTGTTGAAGGTGGTCTGCTTGTGCACCTCCTCATAATGACGACAATTACACGATGACTGGTCTTTACATAGCCTCTACTTATGTCTATTTAACTATGTCATGTCTGTAGAGTATCTGGATAACGTTCAATTGATTATGAATAACGTTATTAGTACAAGGTAGGGATTATTACGAATTAATGGGACCAAGGATAGTCAATATAATGTCTTTGTGGGGACCCTCCCCTCCCATTGTCCTTTGTGATCGTGCTGCCATCTCTCGAACGTGCGGATCCCTATTTACAGATTTGTGGCATCTTCTTTCCTATCTAGGTCATCTGTACTCTATGATACAGACGCTGCGCGCGCTCTCTCTCTCTCTCTCATTAGATTCCGTTCAGACAAAACCTAATGTTTTGTTCCTCCTCATACCCATCCTGCCCGCCCCCCTTGGACCAGCTCACAACACCCAAAACCATGTGATATATATCTTTTAACCGCGTAATAGTTTTCTCAAGGCCTTAGAACTCTATATATAGGTGGTTAAGATAATTTAATAAGGGGGTATAATCATCAGAGGAAAATTTATAGAGCTTCATATTTTACTCCCTAGCCTAACCTTGTATTACCCATAATTTATTGCTGTTAACATAAAGTACTAACTCCCTTTTGTGTTAGTAGCCTTTTAATTGTTAGAGGTACTTCCTGAAACGAATGAAACCATGTAATAGTTGTGAGAATATAATGAAAAGAACGTCACAGGTACTGAAGGGGTTGGGAGGTGATTTAGGAAGAAAGCGTGGTTAATATTATGGTTAATTTAGATAAGTGGACTGTATATTAATGATATTGAATGAGTATTAACCATATAGAAATATTTACCCTTTGATGAACTCAGCTGGTGATTGGAGGATGGCGGAAAATAGGCTAGATGACTCGAAGTAGTTAGTAAGGTAAACAGCGTATGAAAAGAGGCTACAACAGGCTAGGATAGGCTAGATATTTACGTTAAATTTGTGCTAATTAACAAAGATGATGATGTAGTGACTATATGGAATATGAGATGAAAGTGAAGCGAAAACACCTAGTGAAGTAACTATAGGAAGAAGGCTTAGCGTGTGTAGCTGGGACGGAGGTTGGTTGGAGAGTGCGCGAGCGCGTAATGTTTGTCTCTGTCGTGACATACCGCGCACGCGCATAACATATGGAAAATGTATCCCATCCTTTTTACAATGAGATACTTATGAACAATCTTAAATAATACAAATATATATATATATATGGGAATTATAATCCTACAATACTTTCCCATATACAACTATAGAATAATATATTCTACCCAATCATGGAACGTTCGACCAAGGTTATGGAAGCGTTCAACTTAAGACTACGGAACGATACGTAACGCTACATCAACCCAGATTATGTAACATCGAGACTGTTCATACTAGTTTGAGTACACTAAGTATGGACATATTCTCACCAACAGAAAATATACAAAATTTACATGATTAGATTTGCCCGGAGGCAAATTTATCCCGCCAAACTTGGGAGGATATCTGGGCTGCCTGTCGACGTGGGCGTCCGCCGGACGCGTCAACAGGGAGCGCCGAAGTAGAAGCCAGAGAGGGGACATCAATGGATAACTGATCCGAGGGGGTGTCCTTGCGATCGAGGTCACCCTCAAGAGGATATAGTCGGACTGTTGGCCGTGTGATTACTCCAGTCCTGGTGCGAACCTTTGCTACCCGAATCTCACCATCACGACCTGGTAACAACTCCTCTATCCGACCCAATTTCCAAAATGAGCGCGGGCCCTCCTCATGGATGGTTACCACGTCCCCTACCCTAGGCCAATGACCTTTTAATGGTGTTAGTTTATTCTTTTGCGCTTCCCTTAAAGTCAGCAGATATTCTGTTGACCAGCGATGCCAAATATCTCGCGATAATTTACGAATATATTTGTAGCGGGCCGATATCACGTCCTTACTTTTGTAGTCTGGATCTTCCATAGTATCCTCGTCATGCTTTTCAGGAAGATCCCGCAGTCTGTATCCAGGTACCAGCACTGAGGGTGTGATTGGGGTAAGGTCTTCCAATTATCAGAAGCATAGTATAGAGGGCGATCATTTACGGTGGCTTCAATCTCCAAGAGTATGGTGTTGAGTTCCTCAATCGAGATGAGAGCTCTACCCAACACCTTCTTCAGACCCGCCTTCACGATGCCTATGGCTCTCTCCCATATGGCGCCAAACCAAGGCGCTCTGGCGGGAATGAAACGCCATTCACATTTTACATCCGCTAGGCAGGTCTGAATCTTAGGATTGTTGCTCACTTCTTTGAGATATGTAGATGCCCTTATGAAAGTCTTTGCATTGTCACTCAGCATGATACGCGGATATCCCTGTCTACTGCAGAATCTTCGGAAGGCATGTAGGAAGCTATCACAAGTGAGGTTGGTGACCAGTTCTAGGTGAATTGACCTGGTAACAGCACAGGTGAAACGTATCATATACACCTTAAGATTGGGTGAATCTTTCACAGGGATTGCTCCACCGTAGTCAACCCCGGTAACTTTGTAAGGGTCACCTGGGGTGGTTCGCAGGTTTGGTAAGGGAGGAATTCCGACGGGATCATAATGTGTTCCCTGTACTCTTCTACACTTTAAGCATTTGCGAAGGACTTTCTTGACCACCTGCCTGATTCTAGGCACCCACCATCGTTGTTTTACATAGGTGACTATATGACCAACCCCATAATGACAACAGAGTCGGTGACACTTATCGATGATAAGATGGGTGAAGGGATGATTGGGGGGCAGTAGTATTGGATACTTACTTGCCTCAGAGAGGGCTGCCAATCGTAATCTGCCTCCGCAATGTATCAAGTCCCCCTTCAAGTGTAAGCCCAACTGGTTGATCAGGTTATTCCTAGACTTTGTTCCCTTAACCAGTAATTTATATTCCTGCGTATATATTTCTTGTTGACAGAGCTTATGAAATAATTTATCTGCAATTCTGATCTCCTTCACATTGAGGTAAGCACTACCTGTGGGCGGTGTGCCTTTAATTTTTGCTTTTACATTTTCTACAAATCGTATCACCCATGCTGTAACACGTTGTAACTTCTCATAGCTGCTGAATCTATCCCAGTCCCATAGCCGTGTGTCTTCGTCAGGCACCGAGTCAATTACCGGTGCCACAATAGCAGTGTGTTGCTCGCTCAAATCTATATTCTCTGGCCATTCGTTGGGATCATTAAGCCAGCATGGGCCATTCCACCACAACGCAGAAGATTTGAGAAATTTAGCAGAGACACCACGAGTAATGCAGTCACTTGGATTCTCTTTGGTAGACACATACCGGAACTGTGCGATTGGGATCAGGGTACGAATTTCGTCGACACGGTTGGTGACGTACACTGGTAGCTTCTTTCGGCTATGTAACCAGTAGAGCGTAATTTGGCTGTCACTCCACATAACTGTCTCCGAGATTTTTAGCACATTTTTAAAAGTTTCCTCTACAAAGTGAACGAGTCTAGCAGCCAACAGAACTGCAGTCAGCTCTAATTTTGGGATGGAAAGGGATTTGATCGGGGCGACTTTTGCCTTCGCCATGACTAGACGGCTGCCACTTGTGTCAACAAAGTATATGGCGGTGCCGTACGCGACCTTGTTAGCGTCTGAGAAGGCATGAATGGAAACGGGATGGTCCTTGACAACTCTCCGAGGAAAATTAAAACCCTTACAGACGAAGATCCGAAATAATGTCTTCCCACTCCTGAACCAGATCGCCAGTCAAAACCTAATCCCAACCTAATTTTATCCTCCATAATTGCTGAAGGAATAATCTTGATTTGATCGACACCGGTAGAACTATCCCCAAGGGGTCAAAAAGTTTAGCCGTCATACTCAAGCAGATTTGTTTTGTAATCTGCGATTATTGCGCGTACTGAACGCCGAATGAGAGGGTAACGGTATCCTCATACGACGATAGTGGTTGACGCTCAACCTGTGAGTATTCCTTAGGGGTTATCCTGATGTGATCTAATTCCCACAAAACGTTTAAGTCATTTTTGCATGGTGGAATATTACCAGTGGACATGTATTCGTCCATTGGGTTTACTGCTACATTCAATACAGTAATTACTTATGTGCTGGAGCTGGTAGGTTGTGCCACATATGAACCACTGATGGCGTACCCGTACTTGGTAGGAAGCAGAATTAGGCTACCTGACCTTTTATACCCAGGTCGCACAATATTGTAGTAGTGATCCGCACCAATAAGCAGCTCCAGCTGATCTGTGTCCGTTGCATGAGGATCGGCTAATTTTATGCCTTTACTTTGTAAACTAACCAGTTTAGACTTTAGGTTAAGTTCACCTTTATGTTCTGGCAATTCATCAACCACTATTGCGTCTAGATGATGAAATTTACCTCTGTGTTTGTATTGCAGTGCCACAACATTATATTCCCTAGCGGCTTGTTTTCCGGTAAATCCGTGAAGACATAACTCCTCAGTTCCTTTAGAAATGTAGGAAAGGGAGGATAGAACAGAAGACTTCACAAATGTCCTCTGAGAACATTGGTCAAGTAGCGATCTGATTTTAACACAATTATTATCCTTACCCTTTACCGGCAGCTGTACGGTGGGCAAGATTACTGTATTTTTACCATGGTGATGGGCTGGTCTATCAGAATGAGAGTTGAGCGTTCTCTGCCATACCCATAGCTTACTTTGACTGTTCCTTTCACTTATATATTTTCTAGATCTCAAGTGACGGCATCTTTTCCGTGGATTGACCTCCCTACTGCCTACCCTGGCAGATTGGGAGCCAAAGCGTCACATTTTTCCTTTGCCCCTCAACTTTCCCTTTCTAATTGCTGAGGGGCACAGGGCCTTGGGTGGGGCTTTTGTTTCCCGGGCGTTTCCGCACCCTCCTCAGTTCCCTGCCTTTGAGTGGCTTCAGTCACCTGGGCATTATTAGTGGTAAGCTGGGAGGGTTCTGTGGGGACGCTAGGTTATGGCCTTGGCCTTGCTCGGGACCTTGGGGCTGCTCGGCCAGACAGCCTGAGGAACAGCAACAACAACAAACTGTATTTTTACCTGTGGCAACAGACATTGTAGTTGAAGTAGCAGCAGTCTGCTCTCTCTTGGTGTTATCCTCCGCTGGTCTACTTTCTTTCCCTTGTTTGTGTGTACACAGGGAATGAAAGTGTTTGCCCTTACAAAACTTGCAGCTTCTTATGTTAGGATTAGTACAACCTGAATGGCCATGGTCTTTTGACAAGCACCCAGTGCAGAGACGTAGTTGACGGGCTCTTTTAACTTTAAGAGGCCCTGTCATACACTTGTACCATAAATGATTGGTGCCACTACACAGAACACAGTTGAATTTCCTGTACTCACTTTGGGCGGTAAATGTTGCCGTAGCCATGGGTGTACCCCCTACTCTATCTTGACCCGCCATATTGTACACTTCAGCCTGGAAGCAATGAGTGAATTTCTTATAATCCAGGCTCGAGTCTCCCATTTCCCGTTTTATGGTTTCTTTTAGTGGTGATGGTAACTTATTGACAAGAGTCACCACACAAAATTCCTCCAGACAAATACCATGGCTAATGATTGACCTCATCACACTCTCTGTATTGGCATAGAAGTCCTTCAGGTCAGCTGTTTGGTGTTTGGGTGACACTAATTGATTGAATTTGATGACGTAAGCTGCCTTGATTCGATCTGGATGCCCATATGTCTCTTGCAGGAGCTCAATCGCTGGGGCATAGCTTGCACTTTCGATAATGAATCCTTTGACTAGCTTATGTGCATCACCCAGAAGCTGACCCTTTAGATAGGTGAAGCGTTGTATATCTGTGAGGTCGGGATTGTCATGGATGGTACACTTGAACATCTCCCAAAATCCCAACCACAATGTGGCATCACCTTCAAATTTTGGAAGAGTAAGATGTGGTAATTTGACTGCGGATTTCCTTGGCTCTTTCTTGACCTCTGGAATCAAGATCCCCTTCAGTGTGGCAACGATTACTTGTATGCCCTCCATATATAGGGCATCCTCTCTTACCACCTCGATATACTCCGCGTCCTCGTAAATGTCGGCCAGGTCCTCCTGTGTGACCTCATACTTGTCAAGTTGCTTTTGAATACTGAGCAACCTGGCCTCCACCTCCACTCTAGACGCTGAATCAAGGAATTCGTTAATGTCAGAGGTCAAGACCGTCAAAGAGCCCTTAAGCCCAGCCCGACGCTCTTGTACACTTTTAGCCATGATTATACGGGAAGGAAATCTATTGACGTTAAATCAAACTATCAATGCCAGACCGAATAAGTTGCGGACAACAATACAGTACTCCGAGAAATCGAATTAAATCGCGAGCCGAAAATAAACCACCCTCACGAAATGCGGAATAAGAATTGTGCGCAATGTTGACTAGCAATCTGGAGCTTTTCAATTTAACTCCTTACATAATAGTTATGAAATTATAGAATCATTCACCATAAGTTAAGAAAAGCCGGGAGGGAAATTTAGTACAATACAGTACAGGCCAAAAGTCTCCAGATGTCAAAAAAGAGAGGTACTGTTTAAAGTAATAATAAATTCAAGAATTTCAATAGAGAGAGAGCCTATAGGCTAATTTAAACAGGCTAAACTCAGTGGGTACCGCTAATTTTATATTATTAAATTTAATAAATGTGAAAATTGTACACAAGAAAAGTTCATCTCAAGAAGTCACAAGGAACAAAGTTTTGAGTTGGATTAACACACACTCAGCCTATCAGCTATCATATTACCCCGCCTTCAGGGCACACAACGAGAGAAGAATTTAGAAAGACATGTGAATCAATAAAGAAGTTATTGGACAGTATAAATTTGATATAGAATGAATAACCATAACTTTTGAAATTATTATACAGTACAGTATGGATGATTTTAATATTAGTGCCAATCAATTGTTATATAATTTGGGCCTAAAGGATTTACAATCAAATTTTAATTAATATACTGTACCGATTTGAAGGATTATTAATCTAGGCTATACTGATTTTGTTGATCAACTCTAACTTCATGGTGGGCAAACATCTCGTTGTATGACCTGGCGACCATGGCATACTCGTCTTGCCCAAAGCACCGACGACAGGTGGCCAGGATCTCCGAATAGAGACGCTTTGATGCCTCGTGCGTGAGGTGTACCCCGTCGGGACTGAAGTCAGCCTCAGAGGTATTCATGGACTGATAGCGCTCCCGGGTCAATGGGATATGGCGCTTTAGCCAACGGTTAACCGCATTTCTAATGCGGTTAAACTCGTCCGTAGAGACCCTTTGTGGAGCCTGCCGCTTTTCTACCCCAATCACCCGGACTTCTCCTCCCGAGAGCCGCACCACCTCCTCAGCTGGGACCTCGATCCCCTCCGCTATCTCTCTCGGACTGACCCCGCTCCTTATCTCGTTTCCTCCTATCACCAAGAAGGTCAAGTCAGGCTTCAGCTCTAAAAATTGACCCCAGGCTTCTGTTGACCTCAAGGTACTGACGCGGGCACCTGGGGCGGCCAGAGGAGTCACGAAAAAGAAAGGCCTGTGGACGGCGTGGTCCACGTACAAATCCCTGACGTAGGAGTGGCCCAAAAGTGCCACCTTCCTAATCGGGCCTGGGTACGCAGGCCTATCAACCACCGCAGGATATTCCCCTACCCCACCACCCGCGGCACCATGACGCCAAAAGCCCTGGGCCATGAGGGACAGACGAAATATGGCACAAAAAAAATGAACCACATAGGCTAGGCCACCACCAACCACAAAGGGGGTGGGGGGGCAAACTAGTGAGAGGTTTAAGGACCAATTATATGGTTAATTTAGATAAGTGGACTGTATATTAATGATATTGAATGAGTATTAACCATATATAAATATTTACCCTTTTGATGAACTCAGCTGGTGATTGGAGGATGGCGGAAAATAGCCTAGATGACTCGAAGTGGTTAGTTAGGTAAACAGCGTATGAAAAGAGGCTACAACAGGCTAGGATAGGCTAGATATTTACGTTAAGTTTGTGCTAATTAACAAAGATGATGATGTAGTGACTATATGGAATATGAGATGAAAGTGAAGCGAAAACACCTAGTGAAGTAACTATAGGAAGAAGGCTTAGCGTGTGTAGCTGGGACGGAGGTTGGTTGGAGAGTGCGCGAGCGCGTTATGTTTGTCTCTGTCGTGACATACCGCGCACGCGCATAACATATGGAAAATGTATCCCATCCTTTTTATAATGAGATACTTATGAACAATCTTAAATAATACAAATATATATATATATATATGGAAATTATAATCCTACAATACTTTCCCGTATACAACTATAGAATAATATATTCTACCCAATCATGGAATGTTCGACCAAGGTTATGGAAGCGTTCAACTTAAGACTACGGAACGATACGTAACGCTACATCAACCCAGATTACGTAACATCGAGACTGTTCATACTAGTTTGAGTACACTAAGTATGGACAAATATACAGGAGACGCATCAATATAGGTAGCAAATTTCGAATGGTAGCTTTGGGTTCCTATCATCATATGCTTTATTTCTATATACTTTTTATCCCCGGGGGAAAAACAAAAATAAAATCTTGGGATTTTTCATTTTTTCTTGGGATTTTTTTGTTTTCATTAACCTAACCAAGAAACCTAACTTAACCTAACCTAAATGTATTTGGGGGCTATTAGGTTTGGTTAGGTTAGGTTTTTTGGTTAGGTTAATGACTAAAAAAAAGAAAATCCCAAGAAAAAAAAATAAAAATCCCAAGATTTGTTTTTCCCGCGGACAAAAAATATATAGAAATGAAGCATATGATGATAGGAACCCAAAACTACCATTAGCAATTTGCTACCTATATTGTTGCGTCTCCTGTATATTGACCGAAAGCGCTTCTACCACCGCCATTGTTGTGAAATTCGGAGTTGCCAACGTCAAACGAGATGAGATCTCCTCAACACAAGACCTCTAGATGTCATAATTATACCCTAACCTACGCATTTACGCAAAAAAACTGAGTTAAAATACACCTGTATAATTCAACCTCAAGATAAAATACAATTAATAATAATATAATTTAATTATTACTATTTTAATATAGTGTTTCATTGTTATACTTGTATCATCTTATTCTGTCTTCGGATCACATACTTTTGTTTATACTCTATATAGCCATTATACAGATGTGTTTTGCCATATTAATTCACTCTCAAAGAGTTTCTCCATTACTGTAATGGGCTCTCATTATGGGGAAGTTGTCCAGAGCTACCAGACCCCTAGGATGAGCAAGGAATACATATTATTTATAATTTTGTGTTATGTGACTGAAGGAGACAAAAGGCAACATTGCCTGTAACAGGTGTCCCTACTACCAAGGTTGAACGAGTGATAGAGACCTAAAATCAAGGTATGTTAGAGATAATTTAGGTGTATTGGAAAGAAGTGTGGTGTGCTTGTTGAGAGTAGGGAAATTAATAGCAGAAGGAGGTTAGGTTAGGTCAGGACAGTATGTTCTTGTGACTCACTCTTCTTACTTACTCGTAAGAGGTTACTCCTCTTACGTGTACTCTCTTTGGTAAACGATCTACTGTTTATTTCTACGGCATGTTGCCAGAGTGCACAGACCTCTGACACCATTTAGCAGATGTTCTCCAATAAGTATCAACCGATTATGAACAACATATTTGCCTGTCACTCTGTCTGTGGTCAGTAGCAAATAACTCAGCATTTATATGGGTTCCTACATCTCTAATGAATTTTCTAACCAGTTTCTATGAAAATGCGTCCGCTCTTCCTTCCCACACTGCTATAAAGGGAATACCAAGTTCAGCGGTGCAGGTCCTGTTGATGAAACTAGGGTCCAGGAATCCTCAACTTCCTGGAATTGTGAAGCTCATGTTGAGAGAAGTAATAACATTCCTGGCTCCAGAGCTATTTTGACGAACACAGTTTTTGTGAGAAATAAATTGACTACACTGGTATCTGGGTAGTGTTGGCAACAGCCTTCCAATAGGGTAACCTCATTGGAGTGAACCATTTCCTACCAGAACCTGGTGATTGTAAATAGTGCAAAGGATAATAAATATTAAGCAATTTAGAACTGTATAAGATTACCTTGGCCAAGTTAATTTAGTTATAAAACCTTGTAGGATTAGATTTAGAGGTACTGTATTCGGTATCAGTTTTGAAATTCCCACGTTCGCAGGCGCGATCCACAGCTTGTTGTAATATCCCGAATGCCTGGATAATATGTTTACTAAATCGTTGCGAAACGACATTTACATTAATATTTATATAATTATGGCTAATTTAGATAAGTGGAAGTGGTTAGTATAGTAAACAAAGTATGAAAAGAGGCTGCCAAAGGCTAGGATAGGCTAGATATTTACGTTAAGTTGTGCTAAGTAACAAAGCTGATGATGTAATGACTATATGGAATATGAGATGAAAAGTGAAGCGAAAACACCTGATTATGAAACTATAGGAAGAAGGCTTAGCGTGTGTAGCTGGGACGGAGGTTAGTTGGAGAGTGGCGAGCGCGTTATGTTCGTCTCTGTCGTGACATACCGCGCACGCGCATAACATATGGAAAATGTATCCCATCTTCTTTACAATGAGATACTTATAAACAATCTTAAATAATACAAATATATATATATATATGGGAATTATAATCCTACAATACTTTCCCATATACTACTATAGAATAATATATTCTACCCAATCATGGAACGTTCGACCAAGGTTATGGAAGCGTTCAACTTAAGACTATGGAATGATACGTAACGCTACATCAACCCAGATTACGTAACATCGAGACTGTTCATACTAGTTTGAGTACACTAAGTATGAACATATTCCCACCAACAGAAAATATACAAAATTTACATGATTAGATTTGCCCGGAGGCAATCTTATCCCGCCAAGCTTGGGAGGATATCTGGGCTGCCTGTCGACGTGGGCGTTCGCCAGACGCGTCAACAGGCTGCGCCGAAGTAGAAGCCAGAGAGGGGACTTCAATGGATAACTGATCCGAGGGGGTGTCCTTGCGATCGAGGTCACCCTCAAGAGGATATAGTCAGACTGTTGGCCGTGTGATTACTCCAGTCCTGGTACAAAGGAGTACAAAGGAGTACAAAGGAAATCAAGCAACAACAGATCTAGTGACCCTTCTAGGTTGCTTGTCCTCCAAAACACTGAGGATCAAGTGTCCAAACAGTGGTTTAGAGTGGGTAAGGGAACATTGGAAAGGGAATTACTGCCCTGGAACTAATGTCCGTGGCAGGATTAGGAAGTTAGTAGGGGACAGATGGGTTAGTAACTGAGGGGGGGATAAAATAAAGTTATTCATTTACAAACGCAGTCAGTCGCGGGTTTGAAGCGAGATATTTGTCTAGGCGGAGTTTAAATGAATCAACGGTGATGCAGTCTATAACGTTTCGGGGAAGCCCATTCCACAAGTTGACAACTCGATTGAAGAAGAAATTCTTAGATTCGTGTGAGTTAAAAGATTTACCAATAATTTTGCAACCGTTTCCCCGCGTGTAATTAGATTGGTCGATAGTGAAGTACTTACTACAGTTCATATTGTCGATGCCTTTGATGATTTTCAACACTTGAATTAAGTCACCTCTTAATCTGCGCTGGGTTAATGGAAATAGATTTAATTATCTAAGACGCTCTTCGTATGGTTTGTTCTTTAGGCTAGATATCATTTTGGTAACTCTACGTTGAACTCGTTCTAGCTTGTTTATATCTTTTTGGTAATAAGGGCACCAGGATTGAATGCAGTATTCCAGAAGAGGGCGGACTAAGGAATTGTAAAGGGTTAGGATAACTTCTTTGGATTTATGCTAAAATGACCTGCCTATAAAGCCAATTATTTTGTTTGCCTTCTTAACAACTTCTGAACATTGTTGACTCGGTTTTAGGTTAGTCGATATTGTTACTCCCAGATCGGTTTCTCTGTTTACATTCTTAAGCTGAGTGCCATTCATCGAATAGTTTGCTTTCTCATTTAGGTATCCGATATGTAGTACTTTACATTTATCCGCATTGAAACTCATTTGCCAAATTTGGGCCCAACATGACAATTTATCTAGATTGTGTTGCATATCGTCAACTTGTTCTTTTGAGAGTACGCTATTTGCAATTTTTGTATCGTCAGCAAATTTTGAGATTGTACAGGTGAGGCCCTCATCTATGTCGTTGATGTAAATTAGAAAGAGAATTGGTCCTAGTACCGATCCCTGGGGTACCCCGCTACTTACATTGGTCCATTTAGATGCCTTACCGTTTATGACTACTCTTTGCTTTCTGTCGCTGAGCCAATTTTCTATCCATTTCAACACACCGTCTTGTATTCCATGCGCTTTTAGTTTTAGCAGTAAACGTTTGTGGGGAACTTTGTCAAAGGCCTTTTGAAAATCAAGGTATATAATATCTACAGCTTTACTCTCATCGTAGAGGTTGCGGATATCGTGGAAGAAGTCTAAGAGGTTTGTTAAACAGGAACGTTTTTTACGAAAGCCGTGTTGAGTATCTTTAAGTATGTTATTTTCCTCTAAGTGATTTACGAGTCTGTCTCGTATGACCGTTTCTAGCATTTTACATACAACTGAGGTTAAGCTAATTGGACGATAGTTACTGGGTAGGGATTTGCTGCCTTTTTTGAATATCGGTGTTACGTTGGCTAGCTTCCACTGATCAGGCATAGTTCTAGACTGCAAGGATTTATTGAATAGTAATGTCAGTGGTTTGGAGAGCTTATCCTTAGCTTCCTTCAGAACTCTAGGCGAGATTGTATTAGGTCCAGGCGTTTTATTTACCTTGAGTTTATCTAAACAATTCAATACTTCTCTCTCTGTGACGGTGATATTGCTTAGAACATCTGAATTATCAATCTGAATCGGCGATGGTGTAGGGATATCACTGAGGTCTTCTGTTGTAAAAACTGATGCAAAGAAGGTATTGAGGGCATTACTCATTTGTACTTCGTCTTTGGTGTATTCTACATTTTCATCGACTAACGGTCCAACAGTTGAAGTAACTACTTTTTTCTTTCTGATATAACTATAGAATTCTTTCGGGTTTGTTTTACTTTGATTCGCAATATGTAACTCTAAGGTCTTTTTACTTTGCTTAATTAACTTTTTGGCTTTGCGTCGTAGCTCTACAAATTTCAGCCGTTCTTCGTCATTTTGTGAGGATTTTAATCTATCATTAGCAAATGTTTTAGCAAGCAGGCAGTTTGAAATATCTTTATTCCACCATTTGGGCTTATTATTATGGCCTGGACGCCGTATTTTCGATGGTATGCAGTCTTGTACTGCTTTTAGGTAAGTGGTTTCAAATAACTTCCAAGATGTATTTATGTCGTTATTGTTAATTAAAAAGCTCCAGTCAGTTTCTTTAAACATAGCTCTAAGTATATGGAAGTTTGCTTTCTTGAAATTAGGGACTTTTTCGATGCTACTATTTGGTTCGTTACTAGTAAACTTTAAAGTGAAAGTTATCGTACGATGGTCGCTGTTACTGAATTCATCACCAACATTCAAATTCTCTATTAATTCTTCTTTTGTTGCAAGTACAATGTCAAGAACGTTATTACCACGGGTCGGCGTTCGAACAAATTGATAAAGCGAACTCTCTTGCAAGTTCGTATACAAGTCATGTCCGGAGTGCGAAGTAAGAGTATCGCCTCACTTGGTCACAGGTAAATTAAAGTCGCCAAAAATTACGGAATCTTGTGAGTTACTTACATCTGCAATTTGTTCGTAAATTTCTCGGTCAGTTTGCACTGATTGAGCTGGAGGTCTGTATATTAATGCAAGTATTATTTTTGTACCTTAATTATTCTTTATTAGCACAAAAGATGCGTCGACGTTCACAATTTGAGGTTTTGACAAGAGGGTAGGGTTAAGACTTTCTTTGATATAAAGTAAAACGCCACCTCCATTTCGATTTATTCGGCTTTTCTCAAACATTACATAACCGGGAAGTGAATACTCTGCTAAAAAGTCTCTATCTTCTGTATTGAGCCAAGATTCTGTTATGCCAATCACATCATAATTTTCTGTAAACACTAGCTCCTCTAAATCTTAAAATTTATTGCGTATGCTACGAGCGTTTGCATAGAAAACCTTTAAATTTGTTATTTTAGAACTCACGGAACGCTCTTTAATAATATTTTTGGTTCTTGTCGGATCTATATTTATGTTCATGGCTGTCCTCGGGCCTCGCTGTCTTCGGTCCTTATCGCTGGTGGTCCTCGGTTGCCTCTGTTTTTTTCTTGGCGTTGGATGATTTATGTCACTGCTGCTTCTTCTCTGATGGCGTTTTTTGATCCATGGCTGCGGACTGCTTCGTGTAGGAGACGACCCATGCGTGCTGAACCCACAGGGTTTAGATGAGTGCCATCCTTGCAGAACAGAGTAGGCTGGTTGTAGAAGTTGTCCCAGAGGTTGATGAATTCAACTTCTTCCCTCAGACACAAATATTTTAGTCGGCTATTTGTGCTGAAGGCCTTGTCGTAGAATTTATCAGGTGCGTCGATCTTGGGGAGAATGCCTGAGATGATGATATTCCTTGACTTGTTTTTGTAGTGCTGGATCATCTTGCGATATTTCTCCATTAACTCTTCGGATCTGGTGCGCATGACGTCATTTGAACCAGCATGGATGACAAAAAGGGTATTTTCATTTGCATCCTTTGTGGTATCTTCGAAGGCTTCCACAATGTCGTCCAGTCCAGCTCCTGGGATGCAAAATCTTTTTCGTTGATTTGGGACTCTGTCGCAGAACTCTTCGACCTGTCCTCGTAGGATGGAATCCCCAACGAGCCTGGTCTCTTCTGGTTCGTCTTCCATCTCTACCAATATCTCAAATCTGTTTGACATTGTGACTGGTAGATGAGACCTTTTCTGTGTTGGCCGTGCACCGATCCTCACTGGTGTAAATCCGGAAACCTGTGGTGGTGGGACTCTACGTACAGGTCGGGGAGAGGTTAGAACGGGGGCGAGGGGTTGGTACTGTTCGTGCTAGCAGGCTTCTTGCACGAGGAGTGGGGGAGAGACTAAGGTGAACAGGGTGGCTGTCCTGGTTTGATGTCGGTGCGAACCTTTGCTACCCGTACCTCACCATCACGAACTGGTAATAACTCCTCTATCCGACCCAATTTCCAAAATGCGCGCGGGCCCTCCTCATGGATGGTTACCACGTCCCCTACCCTAGGCCAATAACCTTTTAATGGTGTTAGTTTATTCCTTTGCGCTTCCCTTAAAGTCACCAGATATTCTATTGACCAGCGATGCCAAATATCTCGCGATAATTTACGAATGTATTTGTAGCGGGCCGATATCACTTCCTTACTTATGTAGTCTGGATCTTCCATAGTATCCTCGTCATGCTCTTCAGGAAGATCCCGCAGTCTGTCCACGTACCAGTACTGAGGGTGTGATTGGGGTAAGGTCTTCCAAATCACCAGAAGCATAGTATAGAGGGCGATCATTTACGGTGGCTTCAATCTCCAAGAGTATGGTGTTGAGTTCCTCAATCGAGATGAGAGCTCTACCCAACACCTTCTTCAGACCCGCCTTCACGATGCTTATGGCTCTCTCCCATATGGCGCCAAACCAAGGCGCTCTGGCGGGAATGAAACGCCATTCGCATTTTACATCCGCTAGGCAGGTCTGAATCTTAGGATTGTTGCTCACTTCTTTGAGATATGTAGATTCCCCTATGAAAGTCTTTGCATTGTCACTCAGCATGATACGCGGATATCCCTGTCTACTGCAGAATCTTCGGAAGGCATGTAGGAAGCTATCACAAGTGAGGTTGGTGACCAGTTCCAGGTGAATTGCCCTGGTAACAGCACAAGTGAAAAGTATCATATACACCTTAAGATTGGGTGAATCTTTCCCAGGGATTGCTCCACTGTAGTCAACCCCGGTAACTTTGTAAGGGTCACCTGGGGTAGTTCGCAGGTTTGGTAAGGGAGGAATTCCGACGGGATCATATGGTGTTCCCTGTACTCTTCTACACTTTAAGCATTTGCGAAGGACTTTCTTGACCACCTGCCTGATTCTAGGCACCCACCATCGTTCTTACATAGGTGACTATATGACCAACCCCATAATGACAACAGAGTCGGTGACACCTATCGATGATAAGATGGGTGAAAGGATGATTGGGGGGCAGTAGTATTGGATACTTACTTGCCTCAGAGAGGGCTGCCAATTGTAATCTGCCTCCGCAATGTATCAAGTCCCCCTTCAAGTGTAAGCCCAACTGATTGATCAGGTTATTCCTAGACTTTGTTCCCTTAACCAGTATTTTATATTCCTGCGTATATATTTCTTGTTGACAGAGCTTATGTAATAATTTATCTGCAATTCTGATCTCCTTCACATTGAGGTAAGCACTACCTGTGGGCGGTGTGCCTTTAATTTTTGCTTTTACATTTTCTACAAATCGTAACACCCATGCTGTAGCACGTTGTAACTTTTCATAGCTGCTGAATCTATCCCAGTCCCATAACCGTGTGTCTTCGTCAGGCACCGAGTCAATTACCGGTGCCACAATAGCAGTGTTTTGCTCGCTCAAATCTATATTCTCTGGCCATTCGTTGGGATCATTAAGCCAGCATGGGCCATTCCACCACAACGCAGAAGATTTGAGAAATTTAGCAGAGACACCACGAGTAATGCAGTCACTTGGATTCTCTTTGGGAGACACATACCGGAACTGTGCGGTTGGGAGCAGGGTACGAATTTCGTCGACACGGTTGGTGACGTACACTGGTAGCTTCTTACGGCTATGTAACCAGTAGAGCGTGATTTGGCTGTCACTCCATACAACTGTCTCCGAGATATTTAGCAAATTTTTAAAAGTTTCCTCTACAAAGTGAACGAGTCTAGCAGCCAACAGAACTGCAGTCAGCTCTAATTTTGAGATGGAAAGGGATTTGATCGGGGCGACTTTCGCCTTGCCATGACTAGACGGCTGCCACTTGTGTCAACAAAGTATATGGCGGTGCTGTACGCGACCTTGCTAGCGTCTGAGAAGGCATGAATGGAAACAGGATGGTCCATGACAACTCTCCAAGGAAAATTAAAACCCTTACGGAGACGAAGATCCGAAATAATGTCTTCCCACTCCTGAACCAGATCGCCAGTCAAAACCTCATCCCATCCTAATTTTATCCTCCATAATTGCTGAAGGAATAATCTCGATTTGATCCACACCGGTAGAACTATCCCCAAGGGGTCAAAAAGTTTAGCTGTCATACTCAAGCAAATTCGTTTTGTAATCTGCGAATATTGCGCGTACTGAACGCCGAATGAGAGGGTATCGGTGTCCGTTTTCCAAAACAACCCTAGCACTCTAACATGTTCCTGCTGTACAGCCGCCACACCATCCCGTTGCAGTACAGTCCGCAAAACAGAATTATTAGTCGCCCATTCACGCATATGTAGATGGGCGTCATTCATAATCTCTCGGACTACAGCGTAGGTATCAACCAGGAAATCTTCTTCATTTCCTGTACCCAGTAAATTGTCTATATACAACCCTGACCGAATCTGATGAATAATCTGCGGATCTGCACTGACATAAGACAAATGTTTCAAAATGGTGGCGTTTAAAAGGAATTGGGAACAAGTCGCGCCAAATAAAACTGCCCGGAACCGGTAACAAATTAGGGGGGAATCCAGTTGCCTCGGATACTTGGGCCACATAAATCGCGTATAGTCCTGGTCGTCTTCATGGAGTCTTAACATTAGAAATGCCTTCTCAATATCAGACACCCAGGCATACTTACCGAGCCATAACCGAAGCAAAACCTGCACTAAATCTGGCACCAGTGAGGGTCCAGTGTACAGGCAGTCATTAAGACTAGGATGACGTTCACTCATCTTGGCGGAACAGTCGAAGACAATACGCATTGGCGTAGTTTTGCTCTCCTTGATTACACCATGATGAGCCAAGTGATGCCCGGTATCTGATGTATCAAAAGGCACCTCTTCTATAAAACCCCGGAACACCTGTTCCTTTATGACTTTTGAGTATTCCTCGCAAAAGTCAGGCTCCTTGAGGAATCTTTTCTGAAGTCCCCGAAGACGGCCTATGGCCAAAACCTTGTTAGATGGCAGCTGATCCTTGGAATTGTTCCAGGGCAGTCTCACTTTATACTGTTGGCTGTCGGGATCGTAGGTAACGGTATCCTCGTACGACGATAGTGCTTGACGCTCAACCAGTGAGTATTCCTTAGGTGTTATCCCGATATGATCTAATTCCCACAAAACATTTAAGTCATTTTTGCATGGTGGAATATTACCAGTGGACATGTATTCGTCCATTGGTGTTACTGCTACTTTCAATACAGTAATTACTTCTGTGCTGGAGCTTGTAGGCTGTGTCACATATGAACCACTGATGGCATACTCGTACTTGGTAGGAAGCAGAATTAGACTACCTGACCTTTTATACCCAGGTCGCACTATATCGTAATAGTGATCCGCACCGATAGGCAGCTCCAGCTGATCTGTGTCCGTCGCGTGAGGATCGGCTAATTTTATGCCTTTACTTTGTAAACTAACCAGTTTAGACTTTAGGTTAAGTTCACCTTTATGTTCTGGCAATTCATCAACCACTATTGCATCTAGATGATGAAATTTACCTCTGTGTTTGTATTGCAGTGCCACAACATTATATTCCCTAGAGGCCTGTTTCCCGGTAAATCCGTGAAGACATAACTCCTCAGTTCCTTTAGAAATGTAGGAAAGGGAGGATAGAACAGAAGACTTCACAAAGGTCCTCTGAGAACATTGGTCAAGTAGCGATCTAATTTTAACACAATTATTATCCTTACCCTTTACCGGCAGCTGTACGGTGGGCAAGACTACTGTATTTTTACCTGTAGCAACGGACATTGTAGTTGAAGTAGCAGCAGTATGCTCTCTCTTGGTGTTATCCTCCGCTGGTCTACTTTCTTTCCCTTGTTTTTGTGTACACAGGGAATGAAAGTGTTTGCCCTTACAAAACTTGCAGCTTCTTACGTTAGGATTAGTACAACCCGAATGGCCATGGTCTTTTGACAAGCACCCAGTGCAGAGACATAGTTGACGTGCTCTTTTAACTTTAAGAGGCCCTGTCTTATACTTCATACACTTGTACCATAAATGATTGGTGCCACTACACAGAACACAGTTGAATTTCCTGTACTCACTCTGGGCGGTAAATGTTGCCGTAGCCATGGGTGTACCCCCTACTCTGTCTTGACCCGCCATATTGTACACTTCAGCCTGGAAGCAATGAGTGAATTTCTTATAATCCAGGCTCGAGTCTCCCATTTCCCGTTTTATGGTTTCTTTTAGTGGTGATGGTAACTTATTGACAAGAGTCACCACACAAAATTCCTCCATACAAATACCATGGCTAATGATTGACCTCATCACACTCTCTGTATTGGCATAGAAGTCCTTCAGGTCAGCTGTTTGGTGTTTGGGTGACACTAATTGATTGAATTTGGTAACATAAGCTGCCTTGATTCGATCTGGATGCCCATATGTCTCTTGCAGGAGCTCAATTGCTGGGGCATAGCTTGCACTTTCGATTATGAATCCTTTGACTAGCTTATGTGCATCACCCTGAAGCTGACCCTTTAGATAGGTGAAGCGTTGTATATATGTGAGGTCGGGATTGTCATGGATGGTACACTTGAACATCTCCCAAAATCCCGACCACATGGTGGCATCACCTTCAAATTTTGAAAGAGTAAGATGTGGTAATTTGACTGCGGATTTGACTGCGGATTTCTTTGGCTCTTTCTTGACCTCCTTCTTGACCTCTGTAATCAAGATCCCCTTCAGTGTGGCAACGATTACTTGTATGCCCTCCATATATAGGGTATCCTCTCTGATCACCTCGATATACTCGGCGTCCTCGTAAGTGTCGGGCAGGTCCTCCTGTGTGACCTCATACTTGTCAAGTTGCTTTTGAATACTGAGCAACCTGGCCTCCACCTCCACTCTAGGCGCCGAATCAAGGAATCCGTCAATATCAGAGGTTAAGACCGTCAAAAAGCCCTTAAGTCCAGCCCGACGCTTTTGTACACTTTTAGCCATGATTATACAGGAAGGAAATCTATTGACGTTAAATCAAACTATCAATGCCAGACCGAATAAGTTGCGGCCAACAATACAGTACTCCGAGAAATCAAATAAATCGCGAGCCGAAAATATAACACCCTCACGAAATGCGGAATAAGAATTGTGCGCAATGTAGACTAGCAATCTGGAGCTTTTCAATTTAACTCCTTACATAATAGTTATGAAATTATAGAATCATTACACCATAAGTTAAGAAAAGCCGGGAGGGAAATTTAGTGCAATACAGTATAGGCCAAAAGTCTCCAGATGTCAAAAAGAGAAGTACCGTTTAAAGTTATAATAAATTCAAGAATTTTAAGAGAGAGTGAGCCTATAGGGTAATTGAAATAGGCTAAACTCAATGGGTACCGCTAATTTTATATTATTAAATTTAATAAATGTGAAAATTGTACACAAGAAAAGTTCATCTCAAGAAGTCACAAGGAAAAAAGTTTTGAGTTGGATTAACACACACTCAGCCTATCAGCTATCATATTACCCCGCCTCCAGGGCAGACGACGAGAGAAGAAATTAGAATGACATGTGAATCAAATAAAGAAGGTATTGGACAGTATAACTTTGATATAGAATGAATAACCTTAACTTTTGAAATTATTATACAGTACAGTATGGATGATTTTAATCTTAGTGCCAATCAATTATTATATAATTTGGGCCTAAAGGTTTTACAATCAAAATGTAATTAATATACTGTACCGATTTGAAGGATTACTAATCTAGGCTATACTGATTTTGTTGATCAACTCTAACGTCATGGTGGGCAAACATCTCGTCTTATGACCTGGCGACCATGGCATATTCGTCTTGCATAAAGCACCGACGACAGGTGGCCAGGATCTCCGATTAGAGACGCTTTGATGCCTCGTGCGTGAGGTGTACCCCGTCGGGACTGAAGTCAGCCTCAGAGGTATTCATTGACTGATAGCGCTCCCGGGTGAATGGGATATGGCGCTTTAGCCATCGGTTAACCGCATTTCTAATGCGGTTAAACTCGTCCGTAGAGACCTATCGTGGAGCCTGCCGCTTCTCTACCCCAATCACCCGGACTTCTCCCCCCGAGAGCCGGTGCGGCTCTCGAGGTCCTCAGCTAGGACCTCGATCCCCTCCGCAATCCCTCTCGGACTGACCCCGCTGCTTATCTCATTTCCTCCTATCACCAAGAAGGTCAAGTCGGGCTTCAGCTCCAAAAACTGACCCCAGGCTTCTGTTGATCTCAAGGTGCTGACGCGGGCACCTGGGGCGGCCAGAGGAGTCACGGAAAGGAAAGGCCTGTGGACGGCTTGGTCCACGTACAAATCCCTGACGTAGGAGTGGCCCAAAATTGCCACCTTCCTAATCGGGCCTGGGTACGCAGGCCTATCAACCACCGCAGGATAATCTTCCCCTACCCCACCACCCGCGGCACCATGACGCCAAAAGCCCTGGGCCATGAGGGACAGACGAAATATGGCACAAAAAAACGAACCACGTAGGCTAGGCCACCACCAACCACAAAAAAAAAGGGGGGGGGGGGGCAAACTAGTGAAAGGTCGAAGGACCAATTATATGGCTAATTTAGATAAGTGGAAGTGGTTAGTATAGTAAACAAAGTATGAAAAGAGGCTACAATAGGCTAGGATAGGCTAGATATTTACGTTAAGTTGTGCTAAGTAACAAAGTTGATGATGTAATGACTATATGGAATATGAGATGAAAAGTGAAGCGAAAACACCTGATTATGAAACTATAGGAAGAAGGCTTAGGGTGTGTAGCTGGGACGCAGGTTGGTTGGAGAGTGGCGAGCGCGTTATGTTCGTCTCTGTCGTGACATACCGCGCACGCGCATAACATATGGAAAATGTATCCCATCTTCTTTACAATGAGATACTTATAAACAATCTTAAATAATACAAATATATATATATATATATATATATATATATATATGGGAATTATAATCCTACAATACTTTCCCATATACTACTATAGAATAATATATTCTACCCAATCATGGAACGTTCGACCAAGGTTATGGAAGCGTTCAACTTAAGACTACGGAATGATACGTAACGCTACATCAACCCAGATTACGTAACATCGAGACTGTTCATACTAGTTTGAGTACACTAAGTATGGACAATAATTAAATGCTTATTTTTTATTTATATGATTTAGTGTAGAGGGGATGAACCCTTGGTAAGCAATCAGTATATCATTTATTTAAGAGTCGGAAATTGAAATTTCGACAAGACGCCTTTAAACTTTTGAACTATCAGTATGTGTCTCGTGACCACCCACCACACTCCCCGCACCCGGCCCGGAGTCCAGGAGGTGGATTCACTAACGGTCGTACGATCCGAAAACTCCCTTACCGTTCCCTTACGTCTCGACGCTGGTATTCACGAAGCGTCGTAGCGGCCATCTTTGATCGTAGGAAGCCCCTTTCGCAATGGGTGGTCCAGACCACCCTTACATGAATTTGACCTGGATATAGGTACACAAATATCGATAACACAACCCGCGACCATAACAAATTTGTCTGCAGTATAGCTCTTTATGACACTCTAAGTCATTATTGAGGCAATAATAGCGCAATATGATTGTTAACTTGTGTTTACAACACCATTAAGGCATTTAATACAAAGTATGAATATATTTGTATCCTTAATGTCTTATGACAGGCCGAATTAAGCTATGAATAGCCTACATATGCCAGCCTAGACCTAGTCAAGGTTAATTGATGCACAAATTCATGTGCTGCGACAACACGTAGCCTACCATTAGTAGATTTTAACCCTCATTTATTGCGGAAATGTTTTATTCCAACTCCCCACCACCTCCGAGTTAGATTAGGGTAGCCTATTCCTCAACAAATTTGAAAGTATCACAGGAACAAAATGATGAAAAGAATTACCCTAGGCCTAGCTTAAAAAATACAGAAATAGCCTAATAAATGGTGTGAATAATTTTGTTTAGCCTAGCCTAGGTTATAATCTAGGTTTATTTTGAAAAAGTTAGGGCTATTTAGGCTAGAAAAGTTAGGCCTATGTATGGTATTTTGTTTAGGCTAGCAATGCCTAGCTGGGTTATTTTAGGGTAGCCTATTTCCTCAAATTTGAAAGTATCACAGGCAAAAAATTGTGAAAAGAATTACCCTATACCTAGCCTGAAAAAAAAAAAAATAGAAGCCTAGAAGGTAAAGAAGATGTTTGCAGGCATACCGTGACACCGTCCTCCTTGTTAACTAGCCTAGCTGTTGTTAGTCCCATGCTGGTAATATATTTGATGGCATTAAGTCATGGGAGGTGAGGGGGATAAAGCCCCCTCAACCTATCATTATAGCCCATGGCCAACTGTTGGGTAATAGGTTGAGGGGGGCTTTACCACCCTCATCCCCCATGACATATTGTCATCACCATATATATTTCCAGCAAGGGGGGGTGGGGGCAAATAACAGCTGGCCGTGGGATAATTTTGTTATTAAATGCAGTCAAATTAGACGCGAAGATAACCGAGCCTGCAACTTCATCTAAACAAGGACAGTAAGCGGGATGGATGTAGTTTTCGGGCGTACGGTCGTCATGTTGTGCGCTCACAGTTACGTTCCCGTCTATTTCGACGATATATTTTCTGCTATTTGCCCCCTGTCATTACTACATGAATACTAGGTTAGGTTAGGTTAGGTTAGGTTGTTTGGTTAGGCTAATGTATTTTTATATCCAAAGGCAATCAAAATAGACGGGAACATGATGGGAAAGGTCCGACGCCACTACGCGTAGTGTAAACAAGGCTAGCGGTACGCCCGCACTTAACATTCTTACCCAGTACGCCCGCTAACACCACCCTTACCAAGGTAAGAGTTGTGTTAGCGTGTGTACCGTCCGCTTTGTTTACATAGTCGCACACTCTGTTATATTCGCATCTAATTTGACTGCTCTTATTTGCCTCTGCTGGTAAATATACGATGATGGCAATGTCATGAGGGGTAGGGGGTTCTAAGCCCCCCTCACCCCATTATTTTATCCCATGGCCAGATGTTGGGTAAATCATCACGCTACCAACCGTGGGATACACTAATATATATATATAGGCCTATGCTAGGCCTATTTGGAAAGGTAGATAGGCCTTGAGGTGTTGTGAATACAAAAATATTACCCTAGGACTATTTTGAAAAATTAGGCCTAGGCTAAGTCTGGCATTTTGGCTTGGCTAGAACTGCCTGTGTAGGCAGACATAGTAAAGTCTGGCATTTTGGTTTGGCTAGCCTGTCTAGGTGTAGACATGGTAAAGTAGAACAATTATACAATATACTGTGGTTAAGGTATAAATAATACACTAATCTCCCAACTATATAGCCTAACAGATGATTATCAATGATCAATCCGTCAGAAATCCTTTAACTTTGGCCACAAACAGGCTGCCCTGTAGCCTAGCTAGGCTAATTTCTTATCAATTCACAAGATACTCTATTCTTCTTCCTGTTGGCTGTGGTGGATCGAATTAGCCATGCTAAACAATGAAAAGCTCATAAATTAAATTATAATAGGTTTTTCTTGGCGCTTCGGTCATGTGGGTGACATATTGTTTATTTACAAAGGCCAAGCGCCTGATTGGTCAAGAGAAGCCTCAGTGAAAATAACCGAAAGGGAGCCGTAAGGGAGCTCAACGATGCGTTCGTGAATACACCTTCCGCACTCCCTTAGGAACGATCGTAGGTTGCTGTACGACATCGCACGCTACGACCGTTAGTGAATCCGGGTCCAGGACTTTAACCCTACCTACCAAAGCCGGAATCCATTAAAACAACCCCAGGACCCAAGTTATAGCTAAGTCTTTGATATACAGTATATGGCCATTTATACAATGTTTAGTTAGGGTATCTGAGAGATAGGCTATCATGGGTTAAGACTAGGCTACTAAACAACCCTCATCTACTTATACAACCCATGCCATAAGGTAGGCTATTTAATACTTTATTTTTATTTCTTTTCCTTTTTGATTAGTGTGACATAGGATATTTTATTGGCCATATAATCCTCCACAGATTTTGTAGCCAGCCCAATCAGTGCCAGGATCCGGTTCTGATGCCACCAACATTTCGTGCATGTTTCATTGACTTCTGACTCTGCATAATTATTCTGTCTTGGTACGGTTACTTCATTACCAATGCGACGATTTAAATGTATCAGTTGTTTACTTGTAAATTAATTACATGAAAGTATCACATTGCCATGTGTCAATATAATAACGTAAAGTTAAATCTGCACTACTAACCTTGTGTGTGAGAAAGGATTACCTTAATTGAAATGCAGATTCCAGCTCTGCTCGACCATTCCCTGAGAAAGTAATTTTCCTTAATTAATGTAGCAAAGTTGTGTGTGTGTCTGCCGAGATTCAAAGAATAGACATGTTTATCTCTTTCATGCATGGGTGTTTCTTGATTTTTTTTTTCCACCAACCATCTTCACCTCTAAACTCAATTAATGAAATCAACAAATACATGTGGCACTCCTAGGACTTATGCATCAGTTTAAGCAAATGTGAGGTAAATTTCGGTAATTACATATTATAGTTGATGAATGAATGACGGGTAGATAGAGCGAGAAATTGGGTTTTGGAAGCATTGAATGCAACGAGATTTGTTCTGCCCCAGTGGAAAATAGTTTATAGATCAGACGACAGGTGTGTTATGGCCTCATCACGTGAGGTTTTGAGTGCTTATTTGCTGGAACGTTGTAGAAAACTAGTTGAATAGTGCAAATTAGTCATTAGCATATGAGTGAATAGGACATCTTTCAATCCTAATTTATATTGATAGTTCACCAAATACGTATATCTTGTAATGCTGCAAGGTATGACGTTACATTTGATATTCACACATTTACACTTTACAGCTAACTGTTCTATTAATTTACACACGTACTTATAATATCAATACTGTATTTATGAAAATTAAATATAAATACAAAAAGGGAACTTCAGGCACATTACAAAATGCATATTATCGTTGTTAACAGAAACAAGTATCCAATAAGCTAAATATGCCATAGACATTCAATAGTAAACTATGAGTCTTCTCTGATATAGTCATCACGTGTAAACAAATAGCTCATAATTTTAAACACGTGTACACCATGTAAGCAATGTAGCAACTGTTGTTGGTGCACTGTAAAAGTCCGGCCACAATAGTTGAGGTTGGATAAAGTAAACATTGTATACAGAAAGGTAAAGGAAAGTTTGAGCTTTGTGTTTTACAGACGCCATGTTGCATGCATCATACTGTGGTATGTTTTTTACATAGGGTTCCATTTACTCTCCGTTACCAATTACGCATATAATTTTATATGGTAGATCACACACAACATACAATATGAATGATCTACTCTCTCATTATTCATTACCATGCAGTGTGGCAGGTTCTTAACGCCGAGGGTTACTATTCACAATCATGAACCTATTTTTAGTTGATGCATATTTATTCTTCCTTTATCTGAATAAAATAGATAATAGATAATAACTAAATTAAAACAATGTTCACAACAATAATGTTGTATGTATAACATCTGCCCCAATCGGAAATAGTTGATAGATCAGAAGACGGGCGTGCTTATGGCCTCATCACGTGAGTTTTGTAGTAATTGCTCTCTTACAGTCATCCATAATATTTGTGATTTCTTTAATTTTATTATTTTATATATTTATAATATTTTCACATGGCGAAGAACAGGTTTGTGTTGGTAGCGGTGGTGTTTTACTAGGAAGTAATTCTGATGGGTATGAGGAATGTTGTACTGTAGGTGCTGCAATGGTGTGCTGTTCCTGGTAATGGTGATGAGGGTGGTATTGGTAGTGATGGTGAAGTGTGTGGTGGTGAAATTGTGGTGACGTGTGTGTTGGGCGAACTGGTGCTGGTTACGTCAAAGGGTGTGGTGGCCATAATCATTTGTTTATAACCTGGTATTTGTGATGTTAGAGAGGGATTTGGTTGATGGCTTTGTTGTTGTTTGACAGTGATAGTGAAATCACCTCCTACCGGTAGAACAACAATACATTATATTTTCATTTTAGCATTTGCAATCTAGCGGAAAGAAAAGTAATTATTAATATAGTGGTCATCAATTATATATTACCATTTGACTCATTAAAGCCTACGAAATTATCAAACATATATAATGGTAACATCTACAAATAGTTCCATATATTATTATTATATTATTTGTTGTC
Organism: Lithodes maja; assembly: GCA_037953745.1. Classification (NCBI taxonomy): domain Eukaryota; kingdom Metazoa; phylum Arthropoda; class Malacostraca; order Decapoda; family Lithodidae; genus Lithodes; species Lithodes maja. The sequence continues at coordinate 7,417 of JBAKBP010010280.1, read as the reverse complement.
GTCTCAAATGTAACTATGTAAAAACAAATACAATTAACCTAATGTTTTCGCTAAGTGTGTACAGTTTTTCTTTTATTCTGAATACTGCTAGACTAATGTATTTATCTTCAACAGTAGGTCTGATTAATCACAGAGATCAATATAAAAATACTCATTTGACTCCCACAGATAAGACTAAATACAATTGAATTGCTTGCTCTCTGTTGCAGTTTTCTCTTACTCAGTCTTTTTTTTTTTTTTTTTTTTTTTTTTTTTTTTAAGGGTAACATATTACGTAAACATATTTGCGGTAATTCTGTTTATGAAATTCAAAATAATCTGAATATTGATAACTTAATCGATGAACATACCAAGAAAAATATAACATTTGATATTAAACTTTCTGATAAGAACAAGTGCATTGCAAAATTATACATGTTACCTAAATTGCATAAAAGACCTTATAAATATCGCTTTATTGCCGGAGCAAAATTTGCTACCACTAAAACACTATCAGAACAAGTCGTAAATTGCTTAAAATACATTAAAAGTACTCATAAAAGATATTGTAATACCATCATGAGAAGAACTGGCATTAACTATTATTGGAGTGTTGACAATTCGTTAGAAGTTATTGATAAAATAAATACCATGCCGAAAGTTACCTCGGTACATAGCTTCGACTTTTCAACTTTGTATACCAATTTGCCTTTAGATTTAGTATATTCAGAGCTTTGCTTTATTATAGATTTGCACTTTGACAGGTTCGTTAGGAATGGTAATTAGTTCATAAATGTTTATACATATTTTAATAATGCATCACTTAGCTCTACTCCCACTAGTTCTGTATATTTTGATAGAACTAAACTTAAAGATGCCCTTAAATTCCTCCTTTTCAATGCTTATGTTAGATTCGGGCCGTACATTTTCAAACAAATATTAGGAATTCCTATGGGTGGAAATGCTAGCCTTTTAATTGCAGACTTATTCTTGCTTGCTTTAGAATTTAAATATATAAAAGACTTAGTTGACAGTAGCAAGAAAAATAAAATCCCTGAAAAATTAGCACTTGCTAAATTGTTAAGTAATAATAGTAGATATATTGATGATATTCTCGTTTGCAATTTGTTAAATTTTAATCAAGTTGCTAAACTTATTTACCCTAATTCTATTCCCCTCACACAATGTAACGTAAATTATAAAGTTGAAAATTTTCTTGATATAAATATAGAGATTGTTAATGAACAGTGCATACTTAAAGTATATCACAAAGTTGATGATTTTAATTTTAACGTAATAAACTTTCCTTTCCCTAGTAGTAATATCGATAGTAAAATAACTTATAATTGTTTTTATTCCCAATTAATAAGATTTTGTAAAATCTGCACTAAAGTAGATGACTTTTGGGCTAGAGCTAGGTTACTATACAGACTCTTAGTGGACAGAGGTTTTGAGGCAAGTAAATTGTTCCATAAATTTAATCTTTTTAGGGTCAATTATTGTGACTGTATTCTAAAATTTGACATCAATAATTTTAATCAAGCATTTTTAACTTGCAGTTTCTTGTATAACCTCTGCTTACTTTTTGTCTGTATTTATTGTTTTTTGTCTGTATTTATTGTTTATCTTTTTCTTTTTCTATTATTAATATTAATATTGATGATTTTTAAAATTTATTGTTCTTGTTAAAAGAGTACTCTTTGTTTAAATCTGTTGTTACTTCATATATTGCAATTATTTGTCTTTATATTATATGTATTCATTGTCGATAGTATCAATTGCTTACTTTTGCGATTTCCTTAGTTTATTTGTGCTATAAATGTAGGTTATTTGTAGGGTAGTTATTGATAGGGGTCACTTGAGGCATGCTATGCTTACAGGTACCTACCCGATAGCACTATCGTTAGTGAGTGCTGTACTGTATTTTATATATTATTTTGTAATAATAGATATCTTATCAATATTTGTATTTTGTACTATTGTTAATGTCTTGTTATGTTGCAAATTTGATTTTAAATAATATTTTGACATTTAACATGTAGTTTCTTTATTCATGCAGAGTTTAGTAAAATTTGCCAGAACGTCCCGGACTTCCCAAACTTGACTACTTCCTTTAACGTGACGATAGTGCGTTGTTATATGTGCGATTAGTTTGCTTGGGAAACAGATTAACTTGCTCATGTAGTAATGTACACCCTATGTGGTGGATTGTGTTCTTTTATTTAATAATTTTCATTTTAGTAAGCGTTGTTTCCACATAGCGATTTTGATAATTTAATTTGACTTTATATTGTCCTTGTCCCAATTTTGGTTTGTTTAGTTTGCAAGTTTTACATTTTAATTTTAATTATGTATCTTTTTGGTCATTCTTCTTTGGACTGCCTCTAAAGGGTCGATATCCATTCTATAATAAGGGCACCAAAATTGAACAACACAGTCTAAATGGGGTCTTACTAGAGCTAAGTATAGTTTTAAGAAAACTTCAGCAGTTCTGTTGCTAACACTCCTAGATATGAATCCTAGAATTCTATTTGCCCTATTCCTAACACTTATACACTGTTTTCTGGGTTTCAGATCATTACTAATGAGCACCCCCAGATCCTTCTCACACTCTGAGTTATCCAATTCTACATTGTCTAGTTTGTATTTAGCATCTAAATTACGATTTCCAATCCTTAATACCTTACATTTGTCTATATTGAAACTCATCTGCCAATTTATGGACCACTCGTGCAGGTGATCGAGATCATTTTGAAGACATTCCCTGTCGCTAGCTGACTCTATTATCCTACCTATTTTAGTATCATCAGCAAATTTACTGATCCTACTCTTTATGCCCGAGTCAAAATCATTTATGTAGATAATGAACAGAAGGGGCCCCAAAACCGACCCTTGGGGGACCCCACTTTTAACTAATCCCCAGTCCGATTTTACACCATTTATACTAACTCTCGGTTTCCTACCAATCAGCCATGACTTAATCCACTTGAGTAGCATCCCCCCAATACCATGTCCTTCTATCTTCCTTAACAGCCTTTCATGTGGAACTTTATCAAAGGCCTTACTGAAGTCTAAGTAAACTATATCATATGACTTGTCGTTATCTACCGCTTCATAAACGTCGGAGAAAAAACTGAGTAAATTTGTTAGGCAGGATCGTCCTGGAGTGAAACCATGTTGAGAGGGATTTATTATCTTGAACATATCTAAGTGATTTATAATTTTCCTGGCAATAATTGTTTCTAGCAATTTCCCTATAATTGATGTGAGACTAATAAGACGGTAATTTGATGCTATGGACTTATCACCTTTTTTAAATATCGGAATTATATTTGCGAGCTTCCATGAATCAGGAACTAAGCCTAAAGCTAGTGAATTATTAAATAGGTGAGTTAATGTTTAACTTAATTCGTCCTTGCATTCTTTTAATACCCTAGCATACACCTCATCTGGACCTGGAGATTTCTGGGGTTTTAGTCTATCTATTTCCTTAATTACTTCGTCACTAGTGACCTGAACTGTGCTTAATATTTCGTCTATACTACCGTTAAAAACTTGGTTGACTACTGGAACTTGATCTAAATTTTCATTTGTAAAAACAGAAAGGAAATGACTATTTTGAGTATTGCACATTTCTAACTCATCATCTGTAATCTCACCTATGACATTCTTAAGGGCCCCTACTGTATCCTTTACCTTAGATTTATACAATAGATAAAATGCTTTAGGGTTGTTTTTAGATTCATTTGCTACCTTGATTTCGTAGTTTCTTTTTTTCCTTCCTAATTTCCTTCTTTACCTGCCTCGAAAAGTTATGGTGATGTCCTATAAGGTGGATTTCGCCTTTCTGTATTTTTCTGTATACACCTCTCTTTCTACCTATAAGATCTACTAATTTATTTGTCATCCATTTTGGTTGGTTTGTATGTGATCTAAATTTTCTTTTTGGTATATATTTATCTTGTTCGCTCTGTAAGGCAGAGATGAACTGATTTTTTTTTTTTTTTTTTTTTTTTTTTAAGAGACAATGTACGGAGGAAGGAAAAACACAGATAAAACAAAAAGGTCCATGTGCCTAAAGGCATCCTCCATTCATAAAATGTTTGTAACAACTGGATTTAAACATTTGTAGATTGTAAGTTTGTGGAAAGCAATTCGAGGGAAGTGAATTCCAAAGAGTAGTAGCTCTGGGGATAAATGAATTCTGATAAGCAGAAGTTCTGCATTGTGGAGGAGAAAGTGTAAATTCATGGGCGCTCTCAGCTGCCCTAGTTCTACGGGGAAAGATGTGGAGAGGCGGCACAATTGAAGCAAGTTCCTCGGAACAATTGCTGTGAAAATATCTGTAGAATAATGCAAGGGATGCAACGTTTCTTCGTATGGATAATGTAGGAAGGTCCTGTGTGATTGCAGGGTTATTGATTAATCTAATAGCTTTATTTTGAATTTTGTCCAACTGCCTCAATGCAACCACTCCACTTCCACCCCACAGAGGTGAACAGTAATCCATCTGAGAACGCACATGACTTTTATATATCACGGCCAACTGCTCGTCAGTGAAGAATTCTCGAACTCTGTACAGGAGTCCCAGTTTTTTAGAGGCATTCTTAGCAATGCTTCTAACATAATGTGTCCAGCTCAAGTTAGTAGTTAATGTTACACCGAGAATGTCAATACTAGGGGAAGTGGGAATATTTACATCATTAAAAAATATATGGGAGTCAGTGAGATTCTGTCGGTTAGAAAATTGAATGTACTTGGTTTTCTGTGCATTAAAGGAAACTAGATTCTTTTGTCCCCATCCATTAATTCTAGAAAGGTCCTGGTTCAGAGAAATTGCAGTGCTTATTTTTGAATTGATAAGATTGGGTTGGGTGAAAGAATTGGTAAATGTGAAGGAACTGTGGAGTGTTGAGTCATCTGCGTAGGAATGTATTGGATTTTGAGTGGCAGATATGAGATCATTGATATGAATGAGGAACAGAATTGGGGCCAAAACTGATCCCTGGGGAACACCAGCATTTATTGAGTGAAATTGAGAATAAAGGCCATCTACCATTACACATATTTTTCTGTTATGAAGATAAGAAGAAATTAGTGGAACTAATGATGCAAGGCCGTAGTGTGACATCTTCGACAATAAGGATTGATGCCAGACTCTATCAAATGCCTTTGATATATCCAGTGCTATTGTATGTGTTTCACCATGTTGGTCTGTAGCTTAGTTGATTTGATGCGTAAGAAGGCAAAGCATGTCTGCAGTTGATCGACATCGTCTAAAACCATATTGCCTATCACTGATTAATTTATTATTCTCAAGATGCTTAATTATGTGATTATTTAATATAATTTCAAAGACTTTACCAAGAGTGGAAGTTATAGCTATTGGTCTGTAGTTTGATGGATCTGAAGAGGCACCTTTTTTAGGAACTGGATGGATGTTTGCTTCTTTCCAGGGTACTGGGAAGCATGAGGTATGAGTACACAGACGGAATAATTTTGCCAATACAGGAGCGAGCACCAAGGAGCAATTCTTAAGATTATACACTCTATTTAAATTTTCAGTTGGTTGTCTAACTATCTCAGCTGTGTGACCCACCTGGCCCTGACCTCTCAGTTCTGCTGGAACAAATCGGCTTACTTGATCTAAATCTCCTGCCTCCCCTTTAATTCTGAGTGATCGTTTTAATCCCCTAAAATTGGCTTTTCTAAAGTCAGGGATAAGAACCTTATTTTCCTTTGGTTTATGATTTAATTCTATAGATAAATATATTGATTTATGGTAACTGCTCCCTAGCTGGTCGCCCACTTCTAAATTTGTTATCCAATTTTCTCTGTTGCTAAGAACTAGGTCAAGAATATTATATCCTCTAGTTGGCTAATTTACAAATTGAAAGAGAAAGTTGTCTAGTACTACTTCAAGAAAATCTTCGGATTCGTTATTGCTATTTTGATTAACCCAGTCTATACCTGGAAGATTAAAGTCGCCCAAAATGCAAACATTATTATTCTGAGAAGCCTTACTGATTTCTTCCCATAATAATTTGCCTAAATTTCGACAAAGACAGGGTGCCCTATATATGGTTCCCAAAATAATTGTCTCACCTTCCCCGCTAATCTCTACCCACACACTTTCATATTCGCTATTTGTTTTAATATCTGATCTAAGGCAACATTTTAAAGTATCCCTGACATAAATTGCAACTCCACCTCCCCTTCTGTCTGTTCTGTCATATTTAAATAAATTGTATCCTGGCATATGAAATTCTGCTAATAGATGTCTAAGAGTCAGTATTTATCCAGGTTTCTGCAATCGCTACAATGTCTATATTTTCCTTGCTAACAATTGCCCTAAGCTGATCCATTTTGTTACATAAACTTCTACAATTTGTATAATATACCCTCAACTTATTACTATTTTTTGTAACTAATTGTCTATCGTTTTTAAGTAACTTATTATTTTCTTCGATTTCACTGCAATCAATGCTATCATAATAGCATTGTCTAACGACATTTCCATCTTCCGTTGCACCATCACTACTATCATTAGCAATATAGTCATCATTTTTTAGCATGAAACTGAATATCCTTATCGCTTTCGCCTGACGCTAAAATTGTTCCATTTAACCTCTCATTTACACTCTCAATATTTCTGTTCAAAACCCCACAACCACACTATCTAAAGAACTAGCTAATGTGGAAACCCCTAACCGTGAAAGATGAACTCCATCCCTTGCGTACATCCTATCTCTCCCATAGAAAGTATCCCAGTTATCAATGAATGGTATTGCTTTTTCTTTGCAATATTTCTCCAACCGGCAATTGACACCAATCGCCCTGGATGTCCATTCCTTGGGAACTCCTCTTCTGGGTAGGATACAATGTACTACAGGGATCCCTCCCTGCATCCTAACCTTATCTAACACATCCTGATACTGCTGCAGCAGTTCCTCACTTCTACCCTTACCAACATCGTTACTCCCGGCATTGAGACAGATAATGGGGTTATCTCCACTATCTTCCAAGATGTGGTCCATCTTCTCTAAAACCCTCCCAACTCCATGGCCAGGCAGACACACAACCTTCCTAAGTTTAGTGCGGGTAGCCCTAACTAAATGTCTTACCATGAAGTCGCCCACAATCGACACAGACTTACCTTCTCGGGACACATACTTACCTTTCCCACGGGAGGATCCAGCAGCTGCAGTTGGAGAACCCCTGGTGGTGGCAGAAGCTCCCTTGGTGGTGGTGGTGGTGGGGGTGGTGGTGGTGGTAGGTAGCACAGCGTCAGCGGTTGGAGCTGAGTCGGCGGCAGGCACTTCAGCTATCCCTCCCTTATCCTGACTATCTTTTCCCTCACATTCGTCTCTCAAAGGAGAGAATGTATTTGTCACACTCATACCTATTCTACTATCCTGCTTCTTGAGTGTGACTTTCC